>JAODLM010000126.1:0-192109 GCA_036937905.1 Salvia rosmarinus | reverse complement strand
TTTGTTCTTGTGGATTGGATGATGGTAGAAAATCTCTTTTTTCGTGATGTATTTATCAACAGCTGCTATTATTATAAGACGGAATAAAACTTCCTTCTCCTCGACTTCCTTATCATCTAACATGCTCACAAGATGCACAGTGCACTCCATTTGCCCCTATTCCTACATTCTTTTGGTGTTGGGGGCTTTGGCAATTTCTATTCTAACCCTTAAAATACCACAACTCAATACACCAAAAATGTGGCTGGGGAAGCCGTTTGCAACAAGGAATTCAGTGATGTTAGGGCACGAAGCCATTGCTCTCACCATCTCCACAACCACCTCCAGACTCTGAGCAGTGGGAGTAGAATTCCAAATTTCTTTGAGCGTTTGAATTTCGCCTTCCTTGCATTCAAATTATCGTCTTCGGCAACTAAATTGCACAAGCACCCAATCGCATTCTACTACGCCAAATATGTACCTGAATTGCACAATGCTAATAAAATCAAAATTGTGTTTTCCTTGATGAAATTCTCTCACACATCTTCGAAAACGGCTAAATTCGCAAAAACCACAGTCACATGCGAGAGCCTGCTAATTGGGCGTGCCTTCTCGGCAGATCTCCAATAGCGACAAGATTGAAGAGTTTGGCGAAGGAAATTCAGAATTTTAAGTTGGCATTAATAAATCTGAAAACGATGTCGTTTAATATTTTGGATATTGTATAATTTTTGTGTAATTAACGTGGGCTTTTGGTATGTCATTTATGCAAAATTGGCTGGAATTTGATAGTCGAACGTTATTATGAACTCATTTGAAAGGTTATACTCGATGTATTATTATGCTGACATTAGGACATGGATGTAAAAAAAAATCGCAAACGTTAAAGTGTTAAATGGTATTTACCTTTATAATAAAAGAATAAATCAAAACTCTAATTAGATTTGAATGTTACCATGTCCAAATTACTCTTACAAAGTTTGATCGTCGTTTTTTGTGACTCTATGTATAGTGCTTATCAAGCTCCATAATCCAACAACTCGATCGTTGTGAAAAATATAACTAGCGACCAGTTTGCTTTTCAGATACTTGCAAATTGAAATCAATAAATGTAAATGTGTATGTATGTATCTCAATTTTTAAAATATACAAATGGCATTTGAACTCATTATATTAATTTATGTTGCGAAATCAACTAACTCAACCACCTCACGGCCAAGTAGCAACAATATTTTAGGCAGAAATTATTAATAAATTGTCGTACAAAATCTAGGAGAGCCAGAAGCTACTGATGATCTATAGCAGGCGTTACTTTTTAGTATTTTAAGTTAGGATTATTGTGTATTTGTTGCATGAGCTGTTGTTGATCCCTTCTGTCGTAACTTGCAAAGCAAAAAGGCTTCTGTTTGATAGTTGGATACTTTTAGAAATAATAAAATAAAGAGATGCATCATATTATATTTTTGGTCGCGCTGAGTTTGTGGTAGGATATACCGACTTGTGTGATGATTGAAATCCACAATCTCACTTCCCAATTTAATTATTTAATATAGGAAAAAAGAATCAAAAAAGAAATATTCGCTTTTCCCTATTCCGGTTTGTATAGCTTAATAATCTATGGGCAAACAAATCAATTAATAGTTCTTTCGTGACAAAGAGTTTCTCAAATTAATTAGTTTCAAAACAAGGTAAAAATATTTAAATACACACTTTTGTTTTTACAAGTTAATGAAAGTACTCATTAAGTATCAATGGAACTTAACGTACGGTAGCATAATACACACATGAAATTTTATATTTTGTAAATGTTAATCATTATGCATTATAATTTTTGGAAAACCTAATATTCTGCCCTTCAATTTTGTTTTTATTTCTTCGGGTTTTCTCTGTTTCTTTTTTCCTCTTTTAGCAATCACTGGACAATCCTTTTACTTGAATCTATAAGACTAGAACATAATCATGTCGCTAACATAAAAATATATAAAAAATAAAACATGTTAAGTCCTGGTTCTTTCAATTCCTTTTCTTATTGGGTTTGTGTACTTTTTACTTGTAAACATAAATAGTTAATTAAGTATACCTATACTTTCTATGTTTTTATTTAATTGGATTATTGATCGTTCCTTTGTCAAAACTTAGGCTTTGTATTTTCATTTATGTGTGTATAAGTTTTTTGTTTTTTTAGGGTAGTAAAGACCTAATCTGAACATAAATCAAAGTAAAATGAAAGTAGCGTGACTTAATTTTTGTAATTAATTAAAATATTAAAAGTGCAAAGAACCCAAAGTCAGAATAGTTTAAACTTTAAAGTACAATGCTAAAATATGTGCTCTCTCTTTTTTCCAAACTTATAACTATGACTATGAGCATACCATTTTGTCTAAAGATAAAAAAAGATGAATAAATTTTTAATTCTTAATTTCTCCATGTCCATACATCAGCTATAATATCAGAAAGTATACCACTTCTAAGTTGTATAGTTGTAATTACTAGTTAGTCGTACGTTAAGTTCTAATTTATTATTTCCATTTGACTTCAAAAAATTCTGGTAACTGATGAGTGATGACGGCTTCTTGTTATACACCGAGCCCAACTTGACATAAATATTAGTTTAATTTTATTTGGCCCAATAATTTAAGTACAAATAGCAACTTGAAACTAAGGCCAATATAGGAGTAATCCCACATCCATCCATCCATCTCTTAACGAGATTAAGCCCAATTAATTTGCCAACATATGTACTACAAAAAATAGGTCGGTTTTCACTAAAAAAATGGTCCAACAACAGAGGACAAACTGCTAAATGATGATAATGGCATCACAATGCCCCATTTTGGTGCGCTCGACTACTCACATCCCACATTCCACAATTAAATTTATTATTTCAATAACGTATAAATTTGAAGAATTATAAAACAATTTACTCTGATTATGATAGTAAACTCTAACATTTAATTACTAACTAAAAAAAATTAAATTAAATGTTAATAATTAGTTATATACTAATAGATCCTGATTGAAAATTACAAAATTAATAATGAAGAAAGAAATGGAAAAAGACTAAAAAAATTGAAAGTGGAGCATGAATAGGACACAAAAAAGTGTGATGAATGTTCTCAGGTAAAATTCGGTAGCTCGTTCAGCCACTTCTCGACATCGTTGGGGAAATTGGTAATTTGGAAGGGTAAAATGGTGTTAATGTGAAATTTTAATTGTGTTTAAGACTAATTTCAGATATCGAGGTAAAATACCAGTGTACTATTTAATAGGAAAACTAAAATATATCCACTTCATAAGGCCAAAATTGATAATTCTATTTCTGTTGCTATTGATCCGATAGGATCTGGTACATTGTCTGTGCGTTAAGTCGTCTGAATAAAAGGCGTCAAACTCTGCTCGGCCCGACAAGTTCGCCCAAGAAGACCCTAAAACCCGATGGGAGCAGAAGGCTCGGCCATATCTAAAAATCCTAATTCGAGAGGGATAGGATTAAGATCCTATCCAAGATCTCGAATCTATTTAGAAGACCTCGATTTAAGATCTGGGTCAAATAATTGTATATAAATAGAGGCTAGATTAGACAAAATAGATCATTCACACTCTTTGTAATCGCTTTACACATTCAATACGAATATTCTCTCTTGCTCCGTGGACGTAGATCTAATTCAAAGATCGAACCACGTAAATCCTTAATATTCTTCGCGTTTATTTCCTAACGAAATTAAGATCGATCACCGGCGCGTCAAATACATTGGGCGAAATTTTGTGCTTCGATCAACCACCGTTTAGGAAATAATCATGACCGAGAACACCGAAGTCATGCATCCGGGATCGTCGCAAGCAACAACAACGGCCGACGGCGAGAGGCAGAACGCCGAGCTCACTGGAAGAGCCCGATCGGAGAAGAGACCCGAAGGATATGTCCAAAGTCTCGATGAGCACGGACATCCCGCCTGCAGAGGCGGGATACCATAGCGAAGGAAATCGCAGCAACAATCCGGGGAACCTCCCGCATCAGCATAAACCTCGACGATTTCGCTGGGTTTCTCGAGAAAAATAAGGAGAGCTTTCTCCGAGACCTCCGGTGAAGCGGTCGTCCACGCCCCGAAGACAAACGCCAAGCCTCATCTAGGTGCGAGGCATCACAACGGCGAGGTGGGCCCGAACCGACCGCAAGGAAACGAGCGACGCGGGAGAGGACGTCGTGATCGCCACGGCCGCCCCGATCGCCGAGCGAGTTCGATCGGCGAACTCCGCCCCGCTTCTCGAGGAGCGAGCAGCGGGGAAAAGGCATCATGGCCACCGTGAGGTCGGTCCGAGTCACCAAACGAGTTCGATCGTCGAACTCCGTCCCAATCTCTAGAGGACGGCCGATGGTACGGAAAATCGTCACCCGTTCTCAAACACGAATACTCTCTCTTGCTCCGTGGACGTTGATCTAATTCAAAGATCGAACCACGTAAATCCGCGTGTTCTTCTCGCATTTATTTCCCTAACGAAATTAAGATCAAGCAGGATACTCAACACTTCGCTCCGGATAAATACGGTGCACCGAGCATCGCCCCCATACGATGATCGAGGGACCCACGTAACTTTCTCTCGCGGTTCAATACAACATGATCAACCAACGTCTCGGCCAGTTCATATGTGTAAACTCTTGGGAGTTACTGTCGACAACGCCGCGGTGGTTCGACGATGCACTATGGGAAGCATCGGCTCTATCGCGACCTCATGGCGGCCTTCCATCAAGGTTCTTCCGTAAGGCGAGTCAAAACGTCGTCGACCTCCTCATTGTAAGGCAAAGCCGTAACGAGTCCATCGATGACTTCATGACGAGGTTTAACAAGGAGTGTTTGAAGGTCGCGTGAGCGACACATTAGTCATCTCGGCTTTCAAAACGACATCTTCGCCGGGCCTTATAAACGGATCGTCGGCACGAACCCCGTCTTCTGCGGCGGGCTGTGGCGCATAGCCAACCGGTTCGCCAAAGCGGACGGGCCGATAAGAAAAGCGAAAGCAAAGGCAGAGCCCTCGGAAAAAGGAAGAAGAGATGAAGGGCGGAGAGATCGGAACCAAGGCCGGAAGCGCCTTGGAAAGATTACATCGCCTATAAGGTCCGGGCTCGGTCCGTGTGACACCTCGGGCGACCTCAATACACTCGTTGACGGCCGAGGGCGAAATCTCGCACTCCATATGAACTGTTCGAGAAGCCTCGGCCGATGGCGGGAGGAAAGAGGCGCGAACGAGGATAAGTATCGCTCATTCCATGGAGACTATGGGCACGACATCAAGAGTGCAAAGAACTCATGGGAGAGATAGAGATGTTGGTTCGAGATGGACCCGAAGAAGTACGATGGCATGTGCAGCCGAGCCGAGAGAGAAGAGAAGAGAAATCAAAGGAAGAGGGAAATTGCCCCCACAAAAAAAGCTTGACACCGATGAGGAAGGAGACAACGAGTCCCAATATGACGAGGTAATCTCCACTATTACGGGGCTCCCACGTGGAGTCACGAAGTCCTCCTGAAGGCCGGAGCCCGAAGTCCTAAAACCGTGAGCCTAACAACAAGAGGTTCGAAGGGACGAGGCGATCACCTTCTCAGGGGCGACCCGCACCATAATAGTACCTCACTAGGATCGCTACCGTGATCTGAGGCGGGGTCGCGAATAAGTTGGTGAAGCGTGTACATTGATAGCGGCGCGTCGGTAAGCATCCTTTTCAAGGAATGTTTTAACAAGCTAGGGATAGAAGAAGCGCCTCGCACAAGTGCATTTGCCACTCGAGCTTCGTCCGAAGAGACGCGCCGGAAGGGATAATTGAGCTACCCGTCACGGTGGGGAAGTCACCAACGAGCTCCACCAAGGTGGTGCAATTCTTAAGTGAAGACCCACTCGCCATATAACATCATACTAGGCGAGATTGGCTGAACACCGTAAGTAGGCGGTATGCTCGACGTACCACGACAATGAAGATACTCACCACAAGGGAACAGCCGTGATCCGGGGTGATCAAAAGCAAGCCAAGGAATGTACGGGTTGCCTTACGAGTGCGGGGACCTCGGTCCAGCACCACAGCATAGCAATTAAAGGAACCCGGGAGTTGGAGTCGAAGTACATCGCCACTCCCAGACAACCCGGCGGAAGAGGTCGCATTATACGAAGATGAGCCATAAAGGTCGTCAGTTGGTCTCACCAAGGCACCAAATAAAGAATCGATCATCCAACTCCTACGGAATTCGAGATGTGTTTGCTTGGTCTCACTCGACAAGACCGGAGTCTCACCAAGTATCATCACTCACCGCTCAACATCGACCGAACATAAAACCGGTTCGGCGAAGCAAAGATTTTTGCAGCCGAGGCGAACAAAGTCATTCATGGCGAGGTGAACCAGCTGTTAAAAGCTCGCATACTGTTCGAGGTCAAATATCCGACCTGGATAGCCAACCCGGTGATGGTGAAGAAAGGAGGAGGAGGATGGCGGATGTGTATTGACTACACCGACCTCAACAAACATTGCCCAAAGGATTGCTATCCCCTTACCAACATTGACAAGAAGGTCGACGCGTTGGTCGGATACGAAGTCTTGATTTCTTGGACTTATACAAGGGTATCACCAAGTCACGATGGGCGACGAAGACCAGCCAAGACGAGCCTTCATTACCGACTTGGTCTTTGCGTATAAAAGATGTCATTCGGCCTCAAGAATGCGGGGCTACCTATCAAAGGATGGTGGACAAAATATTTGACCTACATAGGTCGAATGTGAGGTATCGTGAGCGACATCGTCGTCAGCAAGGAGCCGAAGCCGTGTTGCCGACCTCGGATCGTCTCGGCCCTTCAAAAATCAACTGGTCGAACCCCTGAAGTGTAAGTTTGCGGTCCGATGCGGAAAGTTCTTAGGGTCTTTGGGTTTCACAAGAAGGGCTAAAAGCCAACCCGCCCAAGGTCCAAACCATTTTGGAAATGAACACGCCAACCATCCATGACGTACATGGTGACGGTGCATAGCCGCACCGAGCCGCTTTCTTTCAAAAGCCATGGATAAGCAGCTACCCTTCTTCAAGATACTCAAAAGGCCCCAAATTCTCATGGGATGATGTACACAAGTCCGCTTTGAAGATCTCAAGAGCTACTCTTCAAACTCCCCACTCTATCTCGTCCCGAAGAGGAGAGGTCCTTTCCTCTACCTCGCCGCCTCGACGAATCCATAAGTGCGATCTTGATGCGAGAGGAAGGATGTCGGCTCGGTGTATTTCATCGGCCGAGCACTAAAGGCCGGAAGCGAGTACCGTACTTGGAGAAGCTTGCTTAACATTGGTAAACGCCAGGAGACTACGTCCATACTTCCATGCACATCCCATACAGTCCTCATCGACTACCCACTGCAAGTATTGACGGCTCAAGCTCTCGTGGAGAATCGCGAAATGGGCAATCGAACTGGCGAGCACGATATATCCTACGCCCCGCCAGCCATCAAAGGTCAAGCCTTAGCGAATTTCCTTGCCGAGGCTAACCGTCGAGAAACCAAGCCCACCGAGTCCAGTGTCGAGGCGATGCGAAGCGAACCAATGGATGAAATACCAAAGGAGTGCCGCAACTCTCGTTGGCGGGGCTTGGGGAAAACGGTAGCGGAGCAGAATCTTACTCCTAGGTCCGGACGGCCAAGAGATCACCTACTCACTTTGGTTCACATTCAAAAATACGAACAACGAAGTAGAGTATGAAGCTTGATCGCGAGGCTTCGCCAGCTCAAAATCTCCAAATACAAGCCGCAAGTTCACAAAGATTCTCGGTCGTAGTAAGCCAAATGTTGAAATCTGAGCAAAAGCAACGGGATGAAGAAATACCTTGAAAAGCAAAAAGCACGCGAACGGATTTTCTCATACTTCAGATAGTTCGCATCCCAGGGCAAAAAACAGTAGCCAGTGACATCTTAAGTAAATTGGCCTCGTCGTCAACGAGCCCGCCATGATGAAGAAATCAAGTAGAAGCATAGATGATACCGATGGCGAGAGCGAGGTCAACATACTCTCGGATGAAGAACCCAATGGATGACTCCCGTTCGAGAGTACACGGAGAATGGCGAATCGCCCACAATGTGGAAGCTAGGAGGATCTGAACAAATCTATGCGATATCTGATTGAGCGGGGGTCCTATCTGAAAGTCATATATCCAACCTCTCTTAAGGTGCTTGGTCCGAACCGAGCCGATTACGTTCTGCGAAAGACACGAAGGATCATGCGAAGTCACATCGACCCCGAGCCTTGTCAAAAAAGTCATGAGATGGGGATACTATTGGCGATGATGTTCCGGGACTCAATCGACCTTGTGAATAAGTGTCCAAGTGTCAACTCCATGGGAACGTCGAGGCTACCGCAGACCGACCTCACCTCCATACAGAGCCCTTGGCCGTTTATGCAATGGGGGATCGACATCGTAGGCCCCTTTTGTAAAGCACCAGGACAGCTCCAATTCCTAATTGTTGCGATTGACTACTTCACGAAGTGGGTGGAAGTCGAGCCCTTGGCAAAATCCGCAAGCAAGAACGCCTCAACTTCGTGCGGAAGAGCGTAGGTGTCGCTTAACCGGCATCCATCATATCCTCCTTTGGACAACGGAACACAATTCACCGATAAGACATTGAGAGTGGTGTCAAGAGCTCGATCCAACAAAATTCACCTCGGTGGCCCATCCTCAAGCAAATGGTCGGACCAAGTCACCAACAGACCATCGTGAAGGAACGAAGACTGTCTTGACCGAGCTAAGGGCCTTGGGTGGAAAATTTACCATAGGTCTTATGGTCATACCGAACAACACTTAGGACCTCGAGCGGAGAAACGCCTACGGTTTGGTGTATGGAACCGCGTTGATCCGTGAAATTGGAGTACGAGTCCCGTACCATCGACTTCTGCTCAAGCAAATGGGAAAATCTACGAGTGATCTAGATCTACTCGAAGAAAAAGACCTCGCCACATCGAGGAAGCTCGATGCAAGCAACAAGTAGCTCGGTATTACAACCAGTGTTAAAACCCGACAATTCCGGTGGGCGACCTCAGACTCGAAATAATGAAGTCAAGAAGTCAGCAAGCAGCGGCAAGTTGGAAGCCACATGGGAAGGACCTTATCGGGTCGACGAAGTCCTCGGCAAAGGGGCCTATAAGCTCGCCCAATTATCCGGTGAGCAATTACCCAACGCATGACACATCATTCATCTGAAGAGATATTATGCATAAGTGTCAAAGGTCGAGTCTTGTTCGGTCGTGTTTTCAGAGTCCTGTTTAATCGAGTCTGAAGTCTTACTTTGTTTTTACAAAGCTGTTTTTACGTCGTCTTTTATCAATAAAATTTTATTTTGCATGTCTTATTTGTCACTAATGCATAATTAATCTTCACCATTATTTTATACCCTCTACGGAGGACAAATTCCCTCGACGGAGGTCAGATTACCTTCGTTTCATACGAAGATGAATTTAAACGCGCGTAAGGGGACCACCCCTCCCGATGACCTCGGCAAAAAGCAGGATCCATTCCTACATACGAGATCAGACACCTTCGTTTATTTCGAACACGATCTCTATGTAGATGAAATAAGGGACCACCCTCCAGATGACCTCGCAAAAATCAGAACCATTCCTACATACGAGATCGATTACCTTCGTTTATTTCAAGACGGTACTCTATATGTAGACGAAATAAGGGGACCACCCCTCCCGATAACCTCGGAAAAAAAATCGTTAGTTCCGAAGACGAAACTCTACAAGACAAGCTACCTTTGTACGAGCACGGATTCCTTCGTTTATTCCAAGACGGAACTCTACAGACGAACTCCTTCGTATATTAATTTTGTTCAATATAAAGTCAATCTGAAGCAAATAAATCTTTCTTATTTCAAAATAAGTTATGCATTACATATTACGAGGCGGAGGCCGAAAAAGCGAGCCAATCCACAGAAAAGTCGGGATTCAACAGCTCATCTATACTAATCCTACCTCTACCTCGTCCTCGGTCTACACTATGAGCTCTGCCAGCTCGACCTCGGCCACTCGACGATAGAGCTCTGCAAGATCGACCTCGGCCGCTCGATGACGCCCCGCCGCCCCTTGAGGATCCACGTCGTTCGAGGGCCATAGCGCCTCTTGAGCTATCCGCGGATCGTCAAAATTGGAGCATTTATTGTAGTCCGGAAGCCCGGCGAAGAAGAGCCTCTGCGTCCGTCGAGCGAGTTCTTCGAGTTGTGGTTGTCGAGCAATGACGGTCTTATATATGCCTCCGAGCCTTTTAATTCAAATGACCGCCCGTGAATGCCGGAGGTCCGACCATATTCACGCCGGTACCTCGCAACAAAAGTGCCGTCTCGACAACTCGGCTTCAACTTCCGAGATAGTCGTCCCACCATTTCGATGGATGACCTCCTCGTACTCGGCATGCTCCTCGGCTATTAATTTAGCCTTCCTGGCGACCTCGAACGACTCCTCCAATCTGAAAGACGAGCACGGAGCTCGTCCACGCCTCTCTGGGCACTCTATGCTTAATATTAGACTCCCGCATATGGCCCACTGTCCCTTTATATGGAGGAGTTCGACCTCTTCAATTCCGAGCCCGACAAGTCTTTGATTCGGTTCAACGAGGAGAAGCATCAAGCATTTCGAAGACAATGAATAAAAGATAAGTGTCTTCACATAAACTTGTGATTTTATTAATATGCCCTAAGTAAAACCAGTACATTTACATTCAAAAAAAAAAAAAAAGGGGGGAATCAATGACCCTCCGTGTTTCGAACTGCCCACCTCGGTATGCCTCCGAGTCAAAGCCTCGGCCTCTTCCGCCCTAACTTTGGCTAGTTCGACCGGCCTCCTCGAGAACCGCTCGAAGCTTCGCCCTTGGAACCCCATTGCGCCTCCCCACCCTTTGCAAGATCAGCCATTAGGCGTCGGTCGGGGATCTCGGTCCACGGACAAAGCGCGAGCAGACTCGCGGTCGGCAGAATCAAGACGAAGTCAGAGCTCGCGACACGGGAAGCTCCTTCAGGGCGCGGACAGGACATCGAAATAGGCCGCCTCGGGACATCATTCTCTATCTCGCCATACCCATACTTGATTTATCCATTACAGGTAGTCCTCGGCGACTTCTTCATTGCATCCGAGGCGGCGCTTATTGAGGACCTCGGCGCCTCACGAACTATCCCGGGCCCCAGACAAGAATAGCCTCCGCAAATGCCCAAGCATCTCCTCGCGAGCTCGCCATCTCGGCCTCCCGACGGCGAGCCTCCTCCTCTCGCCTTCATTAAGGCGACTTGCCTCCGCCGCGGCTTCCGCCGCCCTAGCCTCGCCGCTCCATCGCCTCGGCCGCCGCCGCCTCGACCGCCGCCCGCGCCGGCACCGCCAGTATCCGCCGCCTTACGTTGACGAGATCCCGAGCTTTGCCTCGGCCTCGCTAATCTCGACGAGGAGAGTCTTCCTCCATTTCGAGCATACCGGCCACCCGTCACAAATCAAGCTAACAGACTTTCAAGAAGTCCGTTATGAGACCGGATATTTGGGCCATCCCGGCAGACATCTTGGCCACCTCGGCCGACACGATCGCAACCCCTATACGTAATCCCGTCAGGAAGAATAAATTCTTTATACTACTTCACAAGGCATAAGAATAAATCGCTACCTCGGGAAGATAGGGGAGCTCACGAGTGCCAACGACGACACATTCGGGTCGGCGAAACCGCGACCTCGTGGATAGCACGCTAACCTCTTAAAACGCTTAAGAGGCTGCGACTGGGGGACTTGAAGCCTCCTCGCCGCTTGGGCATATCCTCGACATCCTTCAAAATCGAGGAGGAGCTCGACACCGGCACTCGACTCTTCCTCTTCTTCTTATCCCGATCAAGTTTAGTGCAAAAAATACGAAGTCGGTATACACACACGGATAATCATGCAACAAAAGGCGAAGAGAAGGAGGGCCTCGCCTTCACCGACTCCACCTCGGTGGCGGGATCATAAGGGCTGCCCGCAAATGCAAGCTCAGCCTCGATAAAGGCCTCATCCACGAGACCTACTTTGTCCGGTGGCTCCTCCAGCCACCGTCAATCTCGTCGAACCATCACATCAACGATCTTCTCCGATCGCCATGTAAACTCAGTGATCCTCGAACCGACGGAAGAAAAACTTCTTCCGCCACCGAGATCTTCGACTTTATCTTGGCTTTGAATTCTGACGGGGTGATAAATAATACCACCGAACCACCCTTCGATTCAAAACCGGAGAACAAGCCCCAAAGTGAAAGGAAAATTATGCCGATGGGCATAGACACCTAGCCCACCGGATGCCGGAAAGAATTTGGCGTAAGTTGGGCAAGTGATATGCCGAACATCCGTTGAAGTTCAACATATCACGAGGATAAGGAACACGACCAGCCCGAGGCTGTCTTCGTACACGATGAAAACCCTTCCGGAGGGCACAAGCCCTATTCTCCGGACGGGGCAACATAAACAATATCGTAAGAAATATAGTATTGGGAGACAATCTCCTTTACATCGGAGATTGTTAAAATAGAAGAAAAAGTGACACTTTACCAAATTCCCGAAAGGAGACATGCAAACCACCGCGAATCCGACGGCGGCACGCACACAATCTGAAGCTCAAGATTTACTAGAAGAAGAAGCCATAACTTACTTTTGGTTTATCGAGGATGATGGTGATGAACTCGAGACAACAATGGCGCGCTTTACGCGTTTTTGAAGTTTGAAAGTCCGAAATTTTGAAATAGCAAAGTGATATGAGAAATGGCGTGTCGAGGAAGATATTCCCCATTATGCGCTTTATCGGAATCCAACCACGCCGATTAAATGCGTATCCTGTGTCATGTACTCAACGGCGGAAAAATCCGTGTTGACCCGACGCCAACGCCTCGTCGGTGAAGTCGATCGAGGACCTCTTAACGCCTCGTCGGTGAAGCGAGACGAAGACCGCGCTTAACGCCCGCCAGTGAAGTCGGCCAGAGACCTCGCTTAACGCCCGCGTCGGTGAAGCGACGAAAACCTCGACTTAACGCCGCCGGTGAAGTCGGCCAGAGACCTCGCTTAACGCATCGTCGGTGAAGCGAAACGAAAACCTCGACTTAACGCCTCGGCGAGATAGTAACGACGCAAGACAACCTCGGCAGATGCCTCGCAAACGCGCGTATGACTTGAAACATTGAAACATACCAAGTCGGATCGTTCGCGCCCGCCTAAGCATAAACAACCCCAAACCAACACGACCTTCGCCTGCGTCTTTTGGGGGTTGTGATAGGATACTACCAACCGCTGGGGCCAAGCATTAAGCCCAATACAAATAAAGCGGCGTCAAGCTCGGCTGGACAAGTTCGAAAGAAGACCCCTAAAACCGGTGGGAACGCAGGCGCCTACCATATCTAAAGAATCCTAATTCGAGAGGGATGGGATTAAGATCCCATCCAAGATCTCGAATCTGAGAAGACCTCGGTTTAAGATCTGCGTGCAAATAATTGCAGATAAATAGAGGCTTAGATTAGATGAAATAGATCATTCACACTTTTCAGAATCGCTTCTACACATTCAATACACGAATACTCTCTCTTGCTCCGTGGACGTAGATCTAATTCAAAGATCGAACCACGTAAATCTCTTGTGTTCTCCGCGTTTATTTCCCTAATGAAATTAAGATCGATCATCATCCATCAACTCCAAGAAAAATATAAAATTAAAAAATAAAATCTGAAGTTGGACTGGTGGGTTTTAACGGTAGAAAAATCCAGATACCTGAAGTAATGTCGATCTAAGTTCATTATAATTTATTTAAATCGTAAACGGTCATTTCATTATCTAACAATTAATTATAGAAATTTGAAATCATTTACGAATTTGATTGTAGGTAGTGGTCCCAAGCTCCACATGTTGAAACATAAAATTATTTAGTTTTAGAAAACAAATATTTGAAATTTATTGTTGAAAGGGAATTCAGCTGTCCCATTTTGTGGCCTATATAAAATTCGAATACAAAGGTCGGTTAAAATAAGGCGCCGACGCGCTTTCTCTTTACACCCCTAAGTATTCTTAAATCATTTTGAGGGGCGGAACAGTCGGTGGCTCATGTGCTAGATTCTACTGCTGGCTGACGTCACGCCTCACCAAATCAAATTTTATAATCTATTATTTAAATTAGTTAAACTTTTTCAATTAGTTAAATTTGCTTTCTTTTATCTTCATAAAGAGTTTTTTCGAGCTAGTGGACCACCCAAACCATTTCTTGGTATCCGATGTTGGTATGCCACAAAAATATATGAAAAATAAATAAAAAATCAACTTTTTCGACAAAGTTAAAGACAAGTCAATTTTTTTGAGAAGTAAAATTATAATATACTTTTTCTACATTTTACGTTACATTAATAGGACACCTTACCAGACAAATTCTTTCAATATTAAAATCGGTGCTTCTTAGGAGGAAAATTCCATTCATAATTTCCTACGAAAACTCCTAGTTTCGATTTGAAATTAAATAATGGAATTTGAGTTTTGAAGTGATGGTCCCTAATATTAGATGTATTTCCAAAGATATTAAATGCATAATTGTATTGGGCGGTGTAGTTTGTTAAAATTGTCATATTTAATAATATGGTCGGTTTAGAAAGTATTCGAATCAATCAAATTTAAGAAAACAAACCAATAAAAATATAGAGAAAGAGATGTAGTAAATGATCTTCAATATATGATTGAGTGTTTTTTTTTGGTAATTTAATACAGAAAATTTTAAAGAATGCGTCACGATGGACTCGAACCTGAGACCTTTGGCCTCAGGCATTAACCACTCTACCACTAGGTCAACACACTCACACTGATTGTGTGTTTTTTTGCTAGTGAATATGTACAATGTATTAAAGAAAATAGGTGCTCTTCGTATTGAAATTTAGAGAATATTAATTGTTGGAACCTATAGATTCTGGCATACAAGATTACAAAAACCTTTAAAAAAGTAGTATGGTTTATCTATCTTTTTCAAAGTACTATATTATTTATGTATAATCTCTTACCTTGAGAGTAATTATTTGTTTATGTGGTTTGCTGGCATGTAATGGTGGTACATTCGATTTTTTTAGTATAGTTACTATATTAGTTTTTTTTTTGCTAGTGAATATGTAATGGTTTGATGGTATGTAATGATAAAATGGTATAGTTGCTCCCAGTCATTACTAATATTATTTAGAAAATATAAATATATAATCACATACTTAATTCAATTAGTTTAAAGTTACCAAATTTAGAACAAATATGTTAGGTCAAAAAATTACCATCACGATGTACCAAATAGAAAGTGCAACATCACGATTAAATTATGTACTTTATATTTCAATTTCCAAATAAATTGTCCTAATAAATGCACTATCCAACTGCAATCACTGCGGCGACATTATTTCAGGAAAGAAAAATGAGGAGCGCCACATTATTTACGTAAATTCTAGGTCTTAAGAAAACCAGAACCTGGTGATATCATATATATTCATTAAATTTTGATTCTTTTTTTAATATAAAAGATATTTAAATAAATAATATTTTTATTTAATATAAATTATATTTTTCTTTATAACAAATAATATTTTGTGAGTACCGGAGTTTTTGTACTTGTCTTTGATGAGTCAAGTAATTTAATATTCTAATTGCATTAATAATTTCAACTCTAATAAAATTTCACCACGTTCTACAGGATCGAATAATATTTACAATAATTTCATAAGTTCTCCATAAGTTCGATTATATTTACTATATTTTATTTTGTTTTTAGTTGGGAAAACTCAGAATGTTGTTTTAGTTAGACTTTGTTTGATAGATTTACAATAATATAGACCAATTAGAATGCACTGAAGAAAACATAGAACAAGAAATGACATAAAAGAATAGTAAGAAATTTTATTATCGATGGATATGATCATCATGTACATGTGACTCCCCTAGATAATAAATATGTCCACGAGCTATAATCCAAGAGTCATGTGTAACACCAAATAATAATCACAATCAAACAAATGAGATCCCACTACAAATCAAATAAACAAACCACAAACAAAAATAACCAAAAATAGAAGAGAAAATTAAGCAGATTAAAATGACCACTAAGCCCCCAGCAAAAGGACAAAACAACCCCTCATCCAAAAACAGATCTACGCCGTCTACGTGGAGGATCTAAGCCAACGCCGCCGCCACAAGCACCGCCGCGAGCACGGCGCCGCCAAAGGTAGCCCTGCTCACGAATCCGCTGTTTCCGTCGGCTGGCGTCTGGTCGGCAGATGGGCCAGCGGCGGGGGTGGGTGACCCTGGGCCTGGGGTGAGGGCTTCCGGGGAGGGCGGGGAGTTTCCGCCTGCGGCCGGGGCGGGAGTGGGGCGGCGACAGGCCCTGGGGTGGGGGCCGGGGTGGATGGAGCGGGAGAGGGGAGGGAGGGGAGGCGGTGGGGGCGCCATGGGTGCTGCGGTGGGGGAGACCGTTGGTGCGCCTGTGGGTGATTGGGCCATGCAGGAGGTGGCCAATAATGCCATCACAAGAAAAAGCTTCAACACTGCTGAGGAAGCCATTGCTTTAGAGTGTGTGTGTGTGTGTGTTTTAGAGAGAGAGAGAGAGAGAGGACAGCTGTGAAGTTATTCAGGTTGAAGATAGACGAAGGGATATCGTAAAGTGAAAATATATATAAAGATTAGAGGATCTCGAAAAAAAAAGAGAGAGAGATTAGTGGGGAAATAATGATGAAATTCCGTGAAGAGGAATTAAATAATTTAAGTTTGGACAGGGCATTGCATGTGTTGGTCTGTTTCCACTGTGTGAATTAGGGAGAAGTCTTCTTCTTTTTTCTTTTTTTTTTGTAAGATATATTAATATTAATTATTTAAATTGTTTGTTAAGATGTTTGCATGTTTGTATGGAAACTATTGCTCACCGTTTAGTGGTAATCAACTCATGATTTTGGCCGACTTGGTTAATATATTGAACAATTTGAACTTCACTTGATCAATGTAGCATAAGTTAATATCAGTGGCATGTCTTTGGAAATTATCAACGCAAAATTATTTGCAGAAAATGATGTCATGAGTTCTAAAAATATATGTGTTTATACATATTGAATATTTGATATTCTTTTAGAAAAGATCGAGTTGTTATTCAATATCTAAGCAGCCGAAATGTCATATATTTTTGTGGGGTGAAATCGTGTTTCTGTAAACTTGATAAGTTGACGTTTAGATAATGGATGAATGAAAATTATGATAGAAATAACATAAAATAAAATAAACAAAAGCTATATATAGAGAGAGATTCTGCAAATTGAAGAAAATTGAAAGATACTATTGAAAGAAGAAATAACAAAAACTAAAGAGTGGAAGAAATTATTCAAGAATTGATATATACGCGCGTGCGGCGGAGGACGAAGAAGTTGTAATTGATTGAAAAGTAAATTTACATTATTACATATCACGAAAATTTATAATATTAGATATAACGAGCAAAATACTTATTTTGTTTTAATTATATGGGCTTATTTTTCTTTTTAGAATGTTACAAATATAGAGGCTTGTTTTCATAAAGGTGGATATATTTTTAACTCATTTATTAACATACTTCTATTTAATTCTTTGATTAACTCGTATATTAATTATTCATTAAAGAATAAATATAAGTATATTAGAAAGTTTATTGTATAATTTTCTTTTCCAATGATTTTCTTAATTCTAGTAAAAGTTTCAATTAGCCTATATAATTGGGACGGAGAGAATAAGTCGGAAAACTAATATTCAACTATTATCAAAAACTTCTACAATATATACTTTTTCCATTTATGTTTTAAGTGTCTTCAGTCGTTAAATTACATATACCAATGAAATACAAAATTTACTTTTGTAACCCTATTAATTATCATGATAAATGTATACACATAATTAATTATCAACATTTTAAAGTATTAAATAAAAGTAAGATGGGTATTGCATCATAATTTTAATCTCAAATTGTGAATGATGACATATATTAAAAAACAAAAGATATGAAACTTAGAATGAAAACGAAGAGCGTTGTGTACAATCGGATAATCGATATGTTTTGAGGGGACATAATTTATATTGCAATAAATATATGAATATATGCATATGAAAACAATAATATTTGTGTAAGTTTTCAGAAACCACATAAATGACTTGCCTTATTCAGTAATTCTATAATTTAATTAACATCCTATGAAAGATCACATAGATCTTCCGACCAAAAAATAATGAGTTCTAATGTTAAATAACTTACCATTATATTGTCCTAAAAAATAGAGGAAAAAGACTATAAAATCTTACCTTTCAAAATCTGTTTGACTGTCCAAATTATCGCTTATATAATTCCAATAAATCAAAATCTTCCATAAATTTAAGTTCTTCGTACAATTAGTGAAAATTAATTGATCGTCATAATCAATTCCTATAATAATGCCCGCTCACACTTTCACCCTAATCTAATGACATTATTTCATTTAATATTATCAGTATTTAAAAAAATCCCTTTACATATCACCCGATTTAATTAAATTTCACAAAATTAAGATTTCCGTGGACTATTTCATGTCTTCACTTTTACTGCAATACCCCTCGTTACACACACCCACACGCACACGCACACGCACACGCACACGCACAATACGTGTAATCATAAGAATATGAAACCAAAAGAAACACAAAAGGCATCTAAAAAAGTAAGGCAAAAAAATAATATTTAGAATAATTTATGAATAATGAGCTGTAACTTTGCCAAAAGGATTGCAACTTTGCCCACTTTGAGTCGGTGCTGTGTCACAATTTCCTTGAAGCTTCCAGATAAATTTGATCGCATCTTGCTATTTTATCTGAGTTTGTTGAACAAATTCCAAAATGTGTAGGCCTCGAAATCCCAAAATTTATTTTGCGGTTATTTTCTTTGGTATTTTGTTGGTGGGTAACGTGTCCTTATCATCTAATTAAAGGAGGGTAATCTCTTACTTAATTAATCTTGTCTTTAGCTGCATCAAAAAGTCGTGTATGATTGTTTCCACAATACAGACTAAAATTCATATTTAAATTTTTATTTAATAAGATATTACGATTACAAATGCAAAGAAAATTATAAAATCCGCCAATGAAATTATGGGTCTAGAATTAGTCTAACCTATCTCACGGTGCAATAGCCTCTCACCAATTTTTGTGATGATTCTATTGGAATTTTTGTGTAGATAGTTTGTTTAGTAATAAATTAGTAGAATTCAAATATATAGTATTTTAGTCATGTGATTGCTCATCTCATAAATTAGCATTAAAAAAAAGGAACACACTACTATTAATTTATACTTTTATTAGACGGTCTGACGAAACCATTCGGATGATAGACAAAAACTTGTACAAACTCTTCTTTTCATGCGTTCACAACAAAATTATTAGTTTTTATGAATAAAAATTAAAGCTATTCTGAATAAAATTAATAGTAACGTATAAAAGTAACAGTTATTATGAATAAGAATCATATTTTGTTTTGAATTCTTGAAAAATCTACGGTCGTTATATTTGATGTACATCGGTGAACCTCACGTTATCACAAGAATAAGACGTCAAAGATATATATGAGTGCACCACACCTGAATAGTGTACTAAGTAAATTATATATTTTTATACAATAGCATGTAAAATATATACCATGCTTCAAAATTAAATATGATAGACTCATATCTATAAATGTTGGAGTATGAAGTAAATGTTGGAGATGAAGTCCGAATGAATCAGATACTCTACCACGATTCCATGATCCAAATTTTTGCTTATATTTTTGGCTTCAGCGGAACCCTAATGGGCTTAGGGTTAGGGTTATGTTATTCCTCTATTTAATAGCCGCTTCGTTGTAATCAGATCCAAATTCATATTGAAATCACCTGGCAAGCATCACCCCGGATGTAATCGCAAGACGAACCCGGTCAACAATTTCGTTCTTTATTTTCTATCGCGATTGTGGTGTGTGTTTTCGCAACAATAAAAACATTATCTTTTGATCACATAAACTATGATAATTTTAAAAAAAAACACATAATAAGGTGGAACTCGCAAGAGTATGTCTCTAGAAAATATCACGCCCAAATTGATCGAAAGGTATGTTATATCTCGTTAGAATCTATTAATGCACCGTAATGATAGATACGAGATACGACACCAATCTAAACAGACAATTGTAGGCGTTTAAAAGAAAAACAAATTTATTTACTACGTGACATTGTATTTCTGTTTGTATTTTTTTTTAAGGTTTATATAATAGTGTATCTGTAATAGTTGGGACAGCGGATGACAGTCTGGAAACCTCAAGCTTTTGATACGCTCCCCCGTGAGATCGGTGGTGGCCAAGGCCAACCACTACATTCCATACTTGTAACTATACAAGTATTACTCTCTTCGTCCATTTAAAATGATTCATTTTTTTAGAATAATTATTTAAAAAAGTGATATAAAATAATTAAAGTGATAAAAAGTATGTGTGTTCCATATGATAAATTTTGTATATGTAAATAGACGAGATTTAAGAAAAGTAGTAAAACAAGAGTTTTTACGTGGTTCGATCAAGAATGGGATCTACGCTCTACGAGTGATGATCCTCAATACTTTCACTATAAACGGATTACAATGAGTGTATCTAAAGGCTCTCAGTATTCAATAAGTTGTTAAACCTTTAATCGTCGACCTAACCTCTATTTATACATGATCGTGGATCTCATCTGGATCCTTGATTGGTGGGATCACGATCCTTCCATAATCGACCATAATCTCCGCCATAATGACCACGATTTCCGCCATAACCGACCACTTCTCTTTGACTTCGCCTTAATTAGGGTCTTGATTAGGGTTTAGAGGTGGGCTTTAGCTTAACGTCGTGAAGTCATCGTCGTCAGGGCCACATTGGGCGCCAAGAGTTTCTAAGCGGTTGGGCCATATCCCATCACCATATATTTTGAAGAGATAATTATTTCAAAAAGAAAGCAAGTCATCTTAGATGGAGCATTCAAAAAGAAATATATGTCATCTTGGATGAGGCAGATGAAGTATTAATTATAATTTTAATATTTTTATTAGTGTTATCTATAAATTTTATATTATGGAAATTATTTTCGTATAACTAGCCATAGTCCTAATTACAATTACCATTTCATTTTCAATCTTTTTGAAAAATAACAACAGAGTTTTAACAAATATGCATTTTCTAACTCCTTAACAAATCTCAATAGATAACGTTATTAAAGGCGATATGCTTTTAACCATATTTGAGCACTGTTGGTAGTAATTTCACGTTAATATTTTTAACTTTTATTCTAATACTTCTTAAATTATAGTGCTCAAACTAAGAGGGTGTTTGGTGAATTATAATTTCTTTAAAACAACATATAAGTTATTTAGGAGTTTATAATTCGTTGCAAGTGTTTGACAAAATAAGCTCCTAAACGAACATATAAATTGTGAAAATAAACTTCAACAACTTATACGCTTCGCAAAAATAAGTTCTCAAACCAAACTTATTTTTCATGTTTTATAAACAACTTAATTTTACCAAAATAACCTTATTATAGTTCGTTATTTCCTACATATATACTATCAACTTCATTTCTCGTCAACTTTATCTCTTTAACTCACGATTCTTTCTCTAACTTATAAGATCAATTATCCAAACACTTTAACAACTTATGAAGTTTTATCAACCAATTCATCAGTAGGTTATTTCACTGTCTTTTTCTATGCACGTTTTTCAGAACCTATTTGCTCTTTTTCTTTTCAGAGAAATCATCTCCAAATTTGATTTATCTTTGTCAGCACCCAATTCTTTGTTTAGAATCAGGAACGGTGTCACCTGAGGTTTGGGCTCATGGTTCCCCAACTTTTTGAATATTAATATAGACTAAAACTCCTGTGAGCGCGCGCTCACCATGTGCGCTCACAATTAATGAAGCTTTTAATAATAATTAAGTATTAATTAGGGAATAAGGATAATTAAGTTTTATTAATTAGGATGTATTAATTATCAATTATAATTATTATTTTTAATTAAAATTTATTACTTTCAATTAGGTTTTATTAATTCAAAATTAGTATTTATTAATTGACAATTAAAGTTTACTAATTCATGATTAGGGTTTATTAATTTATAATTAGGGTTTATTAATTCAAAGTTAGGGTTTATTATTCAAAATTAGGGTTTATTATTTCACAATTAGGGTTTATTAATTCAATATTAGGGTTTATTAATTCAAAGTTAGAGTTTATTAATTCACAATTAGGGTTTATTATTCAAAATTAGTGTTTATTATTTCCAATTAGGGTTTATTAATTCAAAATTAGGGTTTATTAATTCAAAGTTAGGGTTTATTAATTCACAATTAGGGTTATTAATTCAAAATTAGGGTTTATTAATTCAAAGTTAGGGTAAATTAATTCACAATTAGGGTTTATTATTCAAAATTAGGGTTTATTATTTTCAATTAGGGTTTATTAATTCAAAATTAGGGTTTATTATTCAAAATTAAGATTTATTAATTCCAAATAGGGTTTATTAATTCAAAATTAGGGTTTATTAATTCATATTATGGTTTATTATTCAAAATTAGGGTTTATTAATTCAAAATTATAATTTATTAATTTATAATTAAAGTTTATTAAACTAATTGATTTTAATTAAAATCAATTTAATTAATTAATTAAAACTGATTAATTAAGATTAATTAAGTAATTAACAAATTAGGAGGGGTCTCACTGTGCGCGGCGCGCACAGGAGACCACCTCATTAATATATAAGTAAATTATAATTTATTTAAATATCTGTTGTAGTTTAATTGGTTAAAATCTTGACTCTCAATTGAGAGATCCCATATTTGAAACCCAATGGCGGCGATAAAATATTTTTTAACTCTCCGTCTTTCTCTCCTTTCTTCTCTCTCATATTTTTAGCTCTTTTTCTCTCTCTCCTTTGTTCTCTCTCATATTTATAGCTTTCTCTTTTTTCCTCTGTCTCTCTCTCCCCCCTTACTTTGTTGCTTTTTTTTTAATCAAATTTTTAAAAAGATTATGATTAACTTATTCTAATAATAATAATTGAAATATTCAAATGATTTAAATTCTCATTTTAAATCCTATAGATGTTGCTAATGATAAAACAGTCAAAATATAGATTGATTTTGATATATGAGAATTATTTTAGAATCATAAGTGTTGATCACATCTTTATTACCACAAATTCTTTTTTCAGAAAGTCCAAGAATAAAATTTACCAATTTTTATCCAACTTTATATCTAATATATATATATCGCTTTAATCCAACTCTAAACTGCACTAAAATTCAAATGTTATGTATTTTTTATCATATTTTATTTCAATCATACAAATTTACGTAAAGTTATTCATTTGCACCAAATTTTGCACGAGTGCAAAAATACACCATTTCGATGCAAAATCTATGTCAAATTGGACCTCTGCATTGGATTTAAATCCACGTTATGAGATAACATATTTTTAATTTTTATTTTTTTATGTTTTCATGTAATTCAAATAATATAAAACTATTATTAAAATTGTTATAATTAGTTTATAATTTTATTTTTAAAATTACTCTATAACTTCTCAAAATTAAAATTATTTGGAAACCCTAAAAAATATTCTTGACTTCGTCAGAACAATATATTTTAGTATTTTTTTTAGCTTTCTTGGAAAAGCCACACAAAATCCAAAGTTCACTTGATTATTTGTTAATTATAAATTTTTTTATTAGATAACATATGCGAAAATTGAAGATAAACTTTTTCTTATGAGACATGAAATATAACATGCCTTAATTTTATTTTTATTCATAAAACTACCGATGCCGACCTTCCATATAATGCGAGAGAGTCCATTATTTGAATAAATCCAGAATAAATCAAATAACAATTAATTTAATTAACTTATAATTTTGGCTGATAATTTTTTATACGACATGAACAAACAAGAATTGATAGGTTAATATTCAACCTTATTGTGTCGACATAGTAGTTTCTTATCGTGTTCATATGGATCCGTATCGTATTCATATAATACGATAATTTTCATGTTGTATTTGTATTAATGTCTACTCGTGCCACATTCTTATAACCCTGTAATATTTTTATATATTTAAGATTAATTTTATTATTATTCTATATATTTTTATTATCAATTTATTATTTAGTTTTGGTTTGAATTAATTTGTTCGTGTCGTGTTAACATGAAAAAAATTATGTCACATTTGTGTTCGTGTCGTCTCTGTATTTGTACTTTTTATGTCGTATTGGTGTTCATGTCGAACAAATCTTTGATGATTTTTGGTCGTACTTGATCTTATCGTGTTGTATCATTATCATGTCAACACGATTAGTGACCAATCAATTTGATGGCAATAATTAAACAACAATTTTCGCACAAAAAAACGATTGGTTAAAAAAATTTAGTTTTCCCGAGTTAATTCGGTGCACTAGGGGTGAAAATCGATTCGATTTCGGTTAAATTTTATGGAATATTGATAATCGAAACCAAATCGACCGGTTATTTCGGTTAATTGATTAACCAATCAGTATAACCAGTTGGTTTAAAAAAATAAATTTTGTTCCAACAAGTTTTCAAACTCATGACCTCTAAGGTAAGAGAAGTTTTATCGTCCCCCATAACCAACTGAACTACGATATCAACTTTTAGTATATTCAATTAATTATATTTATATATTATCACTACCAAGAACTTATAGTAAATTCAATTTAATCATATTTATAGATTATCGGCTACCAAAAAAAAAGTGAAAACTTGCTCAAGTAGAATCTAACACAAGACCTCTTAAAATTTAGAGGTACTCAAAACCAACTAAGCTACAATAATAGCAACTTGTTAAAATAATAATTATATAATGTATATATTATTTTCGGTTATTCTAATACCCATTCGATTATCATGTATACCGATAATCGATAGTTTTAGAATTCTTATATCAAATCAAATCCATTAAAATTGATTATTTGATTAATCGATAATCGAATTTTCGATTTGATTATGCAATTTTCCAATTAACCATATCCAAACTCGTACGATGCACCAACACGTGTATAAATTATTGCTCCGAGACAAAGTGTTGGGGAGGGGGGAGAGACACTACAAAAAAAAGTCTAATAGTTACATAATTTTAGTTACACAAAGAAGTGTAACAAAATTTATGACATATTTAGATGTGGTAAAATTTAATTACACCAATACATGCATCAATATATTTTGTTACACATAAAATGTATGTAAATTTTGTTACACTTGAAAATGTAGTAAAATTTGTCACATCTATCCATGTAATTAAACCTTGCTACATTTAAAATGTCACAATATTTTTCACAATATTTTTTGTTAAATATAGGAATATAACTAAATTTTACTATAATTCAAGAGTTTAAAAATATTGTGATATGTTATTTAATATTACCGAATATTACTATCGCAATGAGTTTGTGGTTCCCTAAGCATAAATTTGCAATTTCAAGAATTTATTCTATTATATCTATTTAAGTCACCGGACTTTTTAGGAACAATTTTTACTATATATTTATTTATTCCTTATAAATACATGACCTCTACTATTAAATTTTATCAAATTAACTTATTTTAACATATACGAATTACAAATCAAAAGATTGAGATATTGTTGAAATGCTCTATAGTTAGATATAGTTTGCAAAAAAGATCCAAATGCGGAGATTTAAATTGTAATTATTTCATAAAAATATTGAAATAATAATAAATTAATGTGCTTTGTTGTATTAGAGGAGAAAATAAAGATTCCCCTAAGACTGGGGAAAGAACTTTTGGGAAAAGTAAAACAAGATTAAGAGGGGGATTTAAAACTTAAAAAGTCAGAGCGAGAGGAAGGTAGTAGTTAGTACGTGCAATTAGGGATAAAATTAGGGGTAAAATTTCTTCACAAAATTTTGTTACATGATCGATCTTCTTAATACCCCACTACCCCATCAAACTAACCTCCTAACTCATCACATCTATTTCTCCGCCCTCACCATTCCCCAATTCAGCCCCGCTTCCATCAAGCTCCTCTACTGCGAAGACTCGTGAAGACAATCGTGTCCATACCACACCTCCGATTGAATCTCATGAGATCTCCACCTTCGGTTGAATTTAAGGTATAGTTTCTCTCTTTCAATTCAAGAAAATAGATAATTTGTAAATTGTTGAAATTAGGTTTTACTCCAATTCTCTTTGCGTTTAGCAAAGATGCGTAAATACAAGATCTAATAGCAAGCCTAACTTATGAAAATTAGACAGTAGTTGCTTTTGCAAGTGAAAAATATTTACCTATGAAACATTCGGTTAGCCTCTAAGAAAAGGAAACAGGATATGAGAAGAATTTTAAATGGTAAAAGTGTGTTCACCTGCTGGAACGCTAATTTCTGCGAGGAGCAGTCCAATTATTAGTATAAGGGGGTAGTCGTGGTAATTAATTTCTGCGAGGAGCTTCGAAGCGGAAGTTTTGTTGTTGGGGGGTTGAATTAGGGTGGAGTCCATGGTTATTAACTGCAGATTTGAGGCTCAAGCTCAAGCTCAACCTCAACCTCAACCAGATTGATTAAAGTGCAATTTTATTCTCATTTCTTTTTCTTTCATTTTAACATTTTTGGGGAATTAAGTTGTGCGTTGGGATAGAGGAGGTGGAAGATGATATGATATGATATGGAGAGGAGGCTTGGAGTTTACTCTAAGGGAAAAAAGAGTTTGAAATGTGTTGCTTTCTTTTTGTTGGTGGCTGTGTTTCTTAGACTGACTGTGTTGATTTGTTTCCATGTTTCAAATACAAAGTTATACACAAGTGATTCGATGATCATGTAGTCTGGCAGGTACAAATGTGCAAGTAGAATGATCCATCATTCTTTGTTCTCTTTGAGCCAGACTTTTCTGATTGATTTGTGAGATATGGTGATTTTTTTATGTTTCTAATTTACTTTTAGCATGATATATTCTGGTTGACAGTTGGACTTTTATTGGATTTTATCATATGAAATTGCATTACGATAAAATGAGTTCAATCTGGAGCTTGGTCCTGGATTGTAGGCCAATATGCTGTGAATGCCAATAATAGTATTTGCTTCTATAAGTCTGTTAGAGAATATATATAGATAGTAATAACCATATGAAGCAATTGATATTGGCTAATTAAACAGCACCAACTTATATGCTATAGAAAGAATATTTTGAGGAATTTTTATTTGAAGGCTGAAAGATGATTTTGGTTTTTACAATTTTTGATATCTTTTTGCTGTACAAAATAATTTACAAGCATAGGGTATTTATAGGTTATTCCCAACATGTATATAGACTCTAGTACATCAATAACAATTAAACTCATCTATCCAAACGTATCAAATCCTAGAATCTTGTTCGTGTATTAAACTTATAAGACTTGTGAAGTATAAACTGACTTGCTTAAATCTGGAGACTTACTTAGATCCAACCAACTGAAAACGAGCTCGGAGACCAAAGGCAACCTTCCTCATTTTCAAGGTAAATCTCACAATGCTACGAGCAGTATAAGTAACAACCAAATGAGAGTGAGCTCCAAGAGAAGTGGTAGCTATCCTATTTTGCAAGGTAAGGATTACTATTATTGAATAACAATTTTTATTTAGAATAAGGTTCTTTTGTTCATCAATATTGAATATTTATGTTATTTTTATAGGAGACGAATGTGCAAATAGCAAACCTTTCCAAATGGAAGAATAAAATCATGGCATTGAAGTAGAGTGCAAAATCAGGTAAAAAGTATAATTTTGAAAGTGTTTATATTGAACTATGTGAAACTCTTTATTCTTCTCACTCTACTTTCAATTCTGCATTTGATGAGACATGCTTAATTAATAATTGAAAACATGATTCTTCTGCTATTTCATCCACATCAAAGTAATATTTACAAAAGAGTCAATTAAGTTAGAATTTAGGTATTGGAATTTTTATATAGGTGGTCTGCAAAAGAATATCCCTATACTTCACCTCAGCTAAAGGATGACTGAAAGTTTGTCCATTTCCACCATTTCAGTTGAATTTTTTACTACAAAATGTGATTGTGGTGTGGTGAGCTATAGTACCATCATATTGGTTTGTACAGGTAGGCAGTGTGTGAAATCCTTCAATTGGAATGGAGCTTTTATAGTATTTTCTTTGGGTAGACTTATATTGTTGATGGAGAAGACACTTTATTTGAATGTGGCTACAGAAATGACATGTCTCTATTGCAGAGATTCTAAGGATGACTGAAATGACATGTGGTTATTTTATTTTTCAATATAGTCTGCCATTTTAGTTATGATACTTCTTTTGTTCACCAATATTGAATATTTATGTTGTTTTTATAGAGGCAGAATGTGCAAATACAAAGCTTCCCGACTTGAAGAATAGAATCATGGATTCAAATAAAGTACAGAATGGGACAAAAAGTATAATTTTGATAGACACCATTGTATGTTGGCCTAGAGAAGATTTTCTTTGTTATGTTTTTTTTGGCAATACTTAAATAACTTGCATTAACATCTACTCCTTTCTTGTTGGAACAACTATTAAATATAAGTGTTACTTTAATGGTTTTAATAAAATTGATACTTTAGTTTCTCAGTGATATTGTTTATACTAGCGTTTTGCTTGAAATCGATTACCCTCTTGAAAAATTGAACGAACAAATTTACACTTAAAAAAGATAGTTACTGTTTTACATGTCAAAAAAATTAGTTACATTTTGATATGTTATAAAAAATAGTTACATTTTAACATGTCACAAAAAATAGTTATACTTTTACATATCACAAAAATAATTACACTTTTACATGTCACAAAAATAGCTACACTTTTAAATGTCACTAAATTTTGTGACATATTTTTTTTTGTGACATGCATATTAGTTACCCATTTATAAGATGTAACAAATTTATTTAGTGACATCTATAGATGTCACAATTCTTAAAAAATTATGTAACTATTGAAACATTTTCTTGTAGTGAGATAATAGAATAATAACCTCTTTTTTACGGTTTAGACTTTAGATAATTAGCTGTATCGTGGGCGTTAATAATTAAAAAGAAAATATACACATACAGCATATCTGAAAAATATATTTGAAACAAAAGATGTTGGGTGGTCGACAACAACCAACAATTTCCATGTCATAATAAGCTGTCAGCACTTGTTTTGCAGCAATTATGTTCTGTCACCGCATGATTGGCTCATTATCTACAAACCAAATAATGTTAGTATTTGTTATAAAGTAGAGAGAAATATGTAAAAGATAAATGAACGTTTTTTTATGAGATTAAAAATTTTATTTATAATGTATCTGTTGATGTTTTTATAATGTATGTTTGGGATGAACCTCCGATATTTGTGGAGGGTCTTCTTTCATTTACCATGCATTTGCAATCTATAGTAAAAGTCCTTTTTATCAAAAAAAAAAAAAAAATTTATTTATAGAGAGATATAAGTTAGGATTAGAGTTTCGGTCTTCATCTATATAAAATATATGTATAATATACATATTACAACAATATTCAACATGTTACCATGCAGTCTATGCTCCGAATTCAAACACGCTTGTAACTTGCAAGATTATAGAGATTGTAAAATGAAATATTTGAGTAACGAACATATGAAAGTATTTCAAATGAATAATAATAAGTTTCCTATTTTGTGCTATACTGTACTTAGAATGACAAATCAAGGTTAAATAATGGTATTTTATTTTTAAAACTTTAATTTCAATGATAAACATTGATTAGGATTTTTATTATATAATAATAATAATAATAATAATAATAATAATAATAATAATAATTTTTATTTATAATAAATATTAAAATGGACACGACGTGCGCACAAATTTTTGGGATGGAGAATCCAAATTGGAGTAATGACATAGATTATGGTTTCAGTACGTGCGTGTCATGCATTTTCTTATCCTTTTTGCATTAAAGTTTCAATTAATTTTAGGGTGATTGTATATTTATCCCCTTTTAATCATTATAGTCCTCAATTTAGGAAAAAAAATTAAATATATTAATATAGTTACTATTTTATCCCTAGAGCCTCTTTAATTAAAATAAACCCTGAAAAATATAGCTCCCTTGATATTTCAGGAGCACATCTTTCGATCTTTTCATAGCCTCCAAAGATTTATCTTCATCTTCATTAACTAAGAGAACTAGACTGGATTCATAAGCTATTGCATTGAATAACGAGAAATATTTCATTTCTATGCAACCAAAAATATTTCAATCAACCTACGAAAATTGATTTCATTAGTCAATTAACAAGAATAAAATTGCTCAAAGTGAAAATTATCAAACTTTTCAAATCTGGCTTACTCCAATATAGGTGGCAAATGGTTGGGTCGGCCAGCGGAGTCACTGGGCTTTTCTAAAAAATAGATTGGGCCAAAAATCCATCAGACCAAAACAATCGAGACCCAACCAAACCCGTATCATATTTTTTAGTATAAATTTTTCAGGTTACACCCGTTTGGCCACTTCTACATGTTTGTGCCCCTTCTTCACCGTAGCGAGTGTTTTCTCCACCAAAATTTCAACCTCCTTCAGACCTAGTTCTATAAGAGGCTTATATTTTTAAAATTTTATTTTATTATAATTCTAGAACATGGTTGTAGGGGTGAAATAGTAATTATATTAATATTTTATTAATTTTTAAATAGGAGCTATGTAGTGAGTAAAATGAGGGCTATGTCTAGAATATCCAAAATTCTATCCGCATAGAGTTTGTTAATGAGCCCAACTTTCCCCACTGCATAAAACCACTCCTTTATTTTAGGCATATTGAAGAAGGCCCAATTCTTAATTGGGCTCCATTTATATTTTGATAGGTACCCCAAGTGTTCAAAAATCTGAAAGTACCTCGAGAATAAATTGAAAGCAATTGGGCTGACCCATTTATATTTTCCTGGGCCAAAATGGGTTTATATTGGGGCTTGTTTTCGCCGTTAACGATCCAAAATTATGGAACGGGGTTAGGTTCAAGTTAAGCAATCCTAACTTCTCATAGCTCAAAGCTTCTCCTCCACGACCATTTCACTACCACATAATAATAATAATAATAATAATAATAATAATAATAATAATAATAATTATTATTATTATTATTATTATGAAACATATATTTCTAGATCAAAGGAAGTGTTCAAGAATGTATGCTCCTTACAATAGTTAATAATAGTTTTGTTTAGAGTTTGGCAAAAATGGGTGGTCGGGTCTGGCCCACCGCCCATCGGACTTGTTGTTTTTACCGGGTCAATACCAACCAAATGCTATCTGACTAAAATATGGTAGCCACCTCAAATTATCTCGGGCCACCTACCAAACCCGCCCAATATTTAATTTAATAAAATATTATTTTAATTTCAAAATAATATGATAACAATAAATAAATTAAATCTACTAACATCAATTTCAAAGTAAATAAGATAAATTACTTCTAATAGCATCAATTCCAAAGTAAATAAAATAAATTAAGTCTACTAACAAGTCTAACATCAATTTCAACGTAAAAAGATAAACGTAAAGTTTGAAATATCATCAAACATCAAATTAAAATATTAAAACTTTAAATGTGTGGTGGGCTTTTAGGCCCGCTAACCCCGGCTTTTAGCCCTAAAGCCAGTCACCGATGGGCTATGTGGGTGCTTTTTAGGTCCGATTTTTTCGAGTCACTATTTTCAAGCCCAACCCGATCCCAATTCCGGTATCCCGGGCCGACCCATCGGGCCGGGCCAATTTTGCCGGCTCTAGTTTTGTTTAGTTTATTATCTCTAAAGTGGCCAACATATATTTACAAGGGTATTGTGAACATTTCGAAAAATGGGTATGAAATGTAGCCAAACAACCATGTTATCTAGTAAGGAGAGACATAACAATGGTGATTTTAATAATGAACCGAAGCCCCTGCTCTCTATCCAAAACGCATCACGAACAGTACTTGCAGGTTTGTCTTAGATTTAAAGAAATCCACAATATTTTCTTTTAAAGTAGGTGCAGTTATATTTAGGGGGCCCAACTTATATACCCAACTATCAAAAATTAAGTACACCCCATATCCAAACTAAAAATTAACTACACCCTATACCCAAACCTATTAAAAAACTATATTCTTGTTCGAAAACAGTCAAAATTTGCAGAACAACACAGTGAAAAATTTGCAGAAATTTTGCAGACGTCTTATCTATTCTTTTTTTCTGTGCGAAATGGAATCTGATTCCTTTTTTTGTTTCTGTGCTAACATTAACTCTCTTAAAACCACCCACATTCACGCATTCAATTCACGCATTCAAATTCTTCTTCAAAAAATTTGAAAAACTCACCCACATTCACGCATTCACATTCATTCAAATTCTTCTTCAAAAAATTTGAATTTCGTTCTTCGCAATTTTCTTCAATTTTCATTCCCATTCCGTGAATTTCGATTTGTATTTCATTACCATTCCCATTCCGTCGAAGATAAGAAGAGACGTGAAGAACAAGAGGTAACGCCAAAATAATTTCGCAAAATTGAAGTTTCGGTGGGATGTTCCTCGACCGAGAGTTTTATTTGAATTTTTAATAATTATGTATTAACTCAATTTTCTAATAATTAGGGTTTTGCTTATTCGAATCAAGAAAGGAAGTGAGAATATTTGGTTGCTTATTCGAATCGAGCGAGAATATTTGGTATGTTTTATGTTTTCGCCATATTATTTGCTATAAATATAGTTATGCGATTTTTAGATTTTGTTTTGATATGTTAAGATGATTTTGATGATTTTTGATTTTTGTAAGATTATAATAATGTTTAGGAAATATAGGAAATATTTTGTTGGTTATTGTTGGTTTTACAAGTTTCCGATAGGAAATATTTTAGATTTATATGTGGAATGTTGAAATTTGAAATGATAAATGTTGGTTTTACGCAAAATTGAATTAATTTGTTGTACCAATTGAACTTTCCGATCGGTGAAGGCTTCTCCCACGACCGGAGAGAAGCCTTCACCGATCGGAAAGTAGGTGACTCGATCGGAAACAACGAATTGTTTCAATATATTTGTTGTCTCCGATCGGAAAGTAGGTGAATTAAAATTGAATTAATTTGTTGTACCAATTGAACTTTCGATCGGTGAGGCTTCTCCCACGACCGGAGGAAGCCTTCACCGATCGGAAAGTTCAATTGGTCGATCGAGACAACAAATTAATTAGTTATTAATATTTAGTTATTAATTGAATTATTTAATTTTCTAATTATTAGTTATTAATTGAAATTATTAATTGAATTTTGTAATGATGCGTATTAATTCAATTATTAGTTATTAATTGAAATTATTAATTGAATTTTGTATAATTAGTTGTTAATTATTAGTTATTAATTGAAATATTATTAGTTATTAATTGAAATTATTAATTGAATTTTGTAATGATGCAGTATTATTTTCAAGGCAATATGTCGCATTTACGGTATGTTTTCGTGTGAACCCTTAGTATGTTTACCTTAAATATATTTTGTAATTGAGATTGGATAAATGTTGGTAGATGTGATTGAATAATATGATTGTATATGATTGAATATGAGTAGTTGAATTATGTTATTGAGATTGGATAAATGTTGGTAAATGTTATTGAATAATATGATTGTATATAATTGAATATGAATTATGTTATTGAGTATGTTAATATTGTTTATAGCTTGTATGTTTTCGAGATATCCGCTTTGGAATATGATTGAATAAATAGCGTTTATGGTATATGATTGAATAATATTTCATTTATGGTTTAGAATGGTTAAATTGTATTACTTAATTATGGCCAGTTTTTGATAGGTGATTTGTAGTTCTAATTATTTTTTATATTTGTATGATAGGATGTTTATTGATGCGAATTATATACAAATGAAATAATTATTGTAGTAGTTTGTTGGTTTGTTGTACGTTGTGTAATATGTGACATTGATATAATTGTAGGTCGATCCTGTTTTCTTGAGGCCTACCACGATAAATGTGGTGGCGGATGTAAAGACTTATTATAGGACTGATTATTTTAAATATATTAAGAATGTCTTGCTAGATAAGGGCGGCGAAGAGTTGGTAGATATGTTTAGGGGGGGTTGCTTTGGTCATCTGATTGATTGACTCCTGCCTAAGTCTAGTTTTTTTGCACCATTTAGTCTCCGTCGATAGAGCCTACGATCCGGAGATGTATTTTTCATCAATGGAAGATATATATGTTTTCGATTAAAGATTATGCTCTAGTCACCTACCGCAATTTGGGTCATCATCATTTGATCCCACACTAGACTACGACTTGAGCGACGCTGAGGTCTATAGTCTTTTTGGGCACACAGTTACATTACGTAATCTAGTAGATAGATTTTGTAGTAGTGATTTTAGTGATGATGTAGATCTTCGTCACTATTTACGTGTATTACGTTATTACCCTCTATGGGTTCGTATTTGGATACGATACGGGAAGATAATAGTGATTGGGTTTGGGCATTGGTTGACGATCCGGGCGCTTTTGCCAATTTCGTGGGGCCTCTGCTTACGGATATTGAGATATTATACGACGCAAGGTCAACCTAATGCTCAATACCACTTTTACGGACTAGTCCGGCACTATATGCTTGGTCACCGAGATCATACCAGGCTTGGGAAGTATAGCTGGACGCACATCAATCCCACAACAGATCCGAGAGTGTTGAGGTGGAAGTTCAAGAGTAGGCTCTCACCGCAGCTTTACGCCACTTTTGAGCAAGAGGTATTGAATTTTATTATAATTTTAAATCATGTATGAGGTATTGTATTTATTAGAATATTAAATAACATCTTTCAATTTATTGTAGGTCGGTTATCATCTCACATCCATCGAGCCGGACTCATTCGAGGTTAGCACCGTTCTCGGTGTCTGCCTCACACCCTCTCCACTCGGTGTGAATTTTGTTATACCGTCAAATCCTTTGAGGAGGGACGACAGCCCCTCTCGTCGTGGTGTGTCTCATCCACCTCGGTGGATGAGCCTCGACGTAGACGCCGAGTTCGGGAGGGCTCCACAGCTTTGTTGAGGATCCCGATCTTCGTGGTCTCCATCGAGCGAGCCTCGAGCCTTCACCTTCGATACCCGGCCGAGGACATCGTCGGTTGGGTTCGTTGAGGTTCCGGTTGTTGATGAGCTGCGGCCGCCATATGTGGATAGCCGCCCATCCGCTGAGAGACGGATACGGGAAGATGCACAGGAGGCGGCTTCATCGAGCAATGGTGGTCGCACCTGTATGCCTTAGTTCCGTCGATCGTCGTTGATTCATGAATCTATCCGGAATCGTCCGGAGGAGGAGAGCAAAGGCGACGCATCGAGAGATCTATCGAAGATAAATTTATTCCAAAGATAAAGAAGTGGTTTGAAAACCTCTTAGAAGACTCATGTGGTTGCACACATAGGGATGATACGGCTCCACATGCACCTCATGTCCCACGCCATCCGACGACGACGACGAGAGGTGAAGATCGAGACCACATCACCGCCCACCCGTATGTCCTCGAGGCGGTGGACATATTGAGCCACCGAGGCGGACCGCATCGCCCAGTGATACCCTCCCGCTACTCTCACTGATCCATGGTACCGCCCCGAACTACATCTCATCATTCCATGATGGGATCGGACCTATTTAGTGATCCGACGCCTCAGACGCCGTGAGGCGGACTTTCGAGCCCGCGGCAGGCAGCTGGAGAACAGTAACTATTAAGTCTCATATTCGCGCTTATAATATTTCATTATATTTGTTATGTTTTCATTTTCTCTAAATTAAATGTTTGTAGTTCGGGATCCGAGAGGTGAACGGCACGAGACCTTCTACCAGAATGAGGTCACCATACGTGAATAGCCCGATGCCACGTCCATTATCCGATGATACATTGATAAATTACCGCGTTTCTTGAACACAAATAAAGCGATGGTGGTTGTTCGGTCTGATCGACAAGTCCAGTTGCATTTTTCGTGAATATCGAAATGCCGGGCGTTTTGATGTTCGGCACGCTTTTATACAATATGCTTCGCTTTTTTAAGTTCATCTACTTATATTGATATGTATCCCTAAAATAATTTTGCGGTCGTCGATCTATTCATGGTGTATTTGAGGATGAGACTCGATGCCGGATCGACGTATTGGATGAGGTGGATTATCAAACACAATCATCCTCGATACTAGTTTTTCGTAAGTCTTTAATACAATCAATATATAGTATATATGTGTAGTATCTCTAATTACTTAATTTTCAATGTTGAATAGATGTTTTGCAAAATTCATGGTCCGAGGTACACGCAATGCTTTCGTCCTACATTCAAGACCCGTGAGGCACCATTGATCATGACCCCGAGAGCATTGTTTACATGGCGTACCACCAACGCATTGGATAGCGTTGTCCTCGGCATGGCGGGTTATACATCATGGTTACGTGCACGCAGTAACCTTATTTAATACAATAAATATTAATTTATCTAAATGGTTACGTGTCCTTGTTTATTTTATCTAAATATTAATTTTATAGATCATTATCCCTTGCGTCATCGAGCGGCGTTTCGTGATAGTACGTGGATATGCACTCGTCATCAAGCGTCTTTGTTTGACTCGCGATTTGGAGGATGGACCAGATCAAGTGGATGCGAGGATGATGGACTTCGTGTGCTGACTAGATTATTGCGGCCGCTTTCTTCTCTTCACTAGATGGTTCGAGGCTAACTCCCACCGATACCACCATGGAATAATGATGCGGTTATTACACGAGCCTCTTCGAGGTATTTGACCAGAAGACGATTTCGGTGATGGTCCATTTGCGTGCATGACCGTGGAACGCCTTATTTCGGTTCACCGAGCATCGAATGGGTATGTCTAATGTTGTAGCATATAGACATAAAGTAGGTGGAAATATATATGAGATATGTGATCCATATAAAAGTTCGAGAGAGGGAAGAGGAAGAGGTAGAAATTAGCATGTCTTGGTATATTGGTATGTATTTGTATATTGGTATGTATTGGTATATTGGATGCAAATGGATGTTCATATTATTTATCGAATATTTGATTATAAGATAGTTATTAATCCTCGTGACAACAACTTAGTATTTAACTCGAAGCTAAGATCGTTGAATGAATTTGTGTGCTTTGTTTTGAAGAATCATAGCTCAATGAAATAAGTATTACATAACTGTAAAAATGAAAGACGTTATTCGAACAAACAAACAAACTACGTGAAGATCAAAGTTTTCACCGCTATTCAAACAAACAAACAAACTTCATCGCTCGCTTCTTCTTTTTCTTTTTTTGATAAAAGATTAATGTTTTAGTTAGTGAGATATATATGTGTTACTGACGGATTGTTGATGTTTAGCGACGGATTTTTCCGTCATTGTCGCATGTTTTTTCTAGTGTCAATTCAATTCAATTCAATTTGATTAAGTTAAAATAATAATAATGTTAATAATATCTTTACATGAATGTTTTCTTTCATTACAATGTCACTGCCTCGGATAAGTAAGGACACTTCCGACGCAGCATGAGATTCATTACCACACAAGCTACATGTCCGTAGTGCACGACTTCTACTACTCGATCCCACTGGCTTTGGATGACGATATCGACCCACTTTGGCGCCCACTGACGGACTCTATTAGGAGGCATAACGTAATTCCAAAGAATATCGGAGGAGCAGTCCAGTAGACCGTGGTGAACAGATTGATCCGATACGAGTATGCTTGGCTAGCTTTGCGAATGGTAGTACTCCCACATAGTTAGATATATGGTGACCTTTATGACTAAAAATTTATATAATCAATTATATGTAAGTGAAATCAATTTGATCAAAAAATTAACATAATTAAACTTAAATTGCACCATATAGTCGCAACGAAGATGAGAACACTAGTATCATATCCATGTCCCACTCCAAACACGCACACCATTGCGTATTTAGATTGACTCAATGTTTTGCTTCCGTGCTTGACTTTGAAAGTGGAGTCGATGAGGGCACTACATCGTATCTGCGTGATAGTTCCATTGATACCATCATCTTACGCGTTGCTTGGTCAATTCACCGCGTACCTCTTTCTTCGCTTCATGTCTCTCGTCGAACCATTTTTACGTAATGTGACGGATTGCCTCAATCATTGAGCATATTGGCAATCGCTCAGCCCACAATATTCGAGAATTGAATGATTCGCAATGTTCGATGTCATAAAACCGTAGCGCTAACGGGCACCGTGATCAGCCCACTGCACTCCAACCTCCACCAACTTGGTATATGCGCCACTACCATCGGCCTTCACGAGACTTTAACATAGCCATCGCTTTTCAAAGTGTGTATCTTGCACGCATAAGCGGCTTTCAAATAACTGCGGATGGTTGCCCAAACGGGTGATTTTTTTCAGGATGGTAGTAGCATAATCCGTGTGTTGCATCGGTGACACACTTGACCGCTGCTCATTATCTTGACATGGGCATCCAAACAATCAACATCTCGGATTTGATCCATAAGCGACTTGTAGTCGAGACGAAACCAAGTCCATGAGACATCATTCTCGATCGGACCAATTCCATATGCTAATGGAAAACTTGCTCGTTGCGTCCTTTGTCACGGCAACGAATAATACGCCTTTATTGCGGCCCTTCGTGCGTGCCGTCGACTACAATCACGGGTCGGAGGCACAATGTGTACGCCTGAACTGCATGAACCGAGGCGACAAAGAGGTGACGGAACCGACCATCCGATCCAATATCCAAGTCACCATCGAACCGGATTGCTCATCCGTAACATATGCGACGATAACTCGGTAGTAGCTGAAATGATTCTTCATGTCCACCGTATATCATCTCGATCGCCTCTATTACGGCTCGCATTGCTACTTGTATGTAACGTGTACACCGTACTCTCGCAAATCGGCCATAATGGACCTCGGCTTTAGCACTTCACCGTCTTCACGTATTTTTACGTGATATGTATGCTGCAATTACACGGGCATTAACCTTCCTTACTCCGATATTCACTAGTTACGTGCGCAAGTATGTATAGCATCAAACTTGAGGACAAACCAAAATCCACCTTGCTGCGATGCACGTAGTAGAAAAGGACACCGATTATGATATCGACATTTGAATGTAATCCTCGAATTATCGGATCGAGGAATAACAAATTCTACTCGACGCTCCAAATGCCATAGCCCCACGGATATCTTCGCTTCACCCTTGCGTCGAAGATGGAACCTTCGCTCACCTCATCGGTCCGGAACCGAGTCCGAGGACGAGCAAAGAGATTAATCAAGCATCATGAGGAATAACGAGGACTAGCCGGTTGCTCATCTCCTCAACTTCTTCTCGGCTCTAGCCTCCTACGTGCTCTTGCGTGTTACTCGCATAATCGTAGATAAAGCTTCCGAATCCACCCTCTCGACGGATCCATGCGTCAAACTACACAAACGAGCCATAGCTCACCAAAGCGAACTCGCGATCTTCTTCCTCTTCATCCGACTGCTTTCATCTTCTTCTTCAACGTAGTCGCCGCCATCGCCGTCCTCAACAAGTGTATCACCACGGTTGTGGTTGCGGCATATGTTGGAAATGCAAATTCTGGATGGATCCATGTGTTGCGGCATATATTGAGATGATCGAGATCAAACCAATCGATGATGTAAATTGTTGTGTCAACGACGCATCGAACGATATGTTTTGGGAAGTGTAGTCATATGTTGATTTATATGGTATCTCAAACGAAGGTCTATATAGTTCTTGCTCCGATTGGGATGTGTCGGCATCGTGAGTCACATAGACCTCTGCTTGGGCATCATGAGCCAATCGAAAAGTTGATCATCATTACTCAAAAGTAATTTGATAATTCTACCACTCAGAGATCTCGATAGATAATGCAATTGGTAGGTTGTACTCAACGAATTTCCCAACATAATTTCATTAATCATCTCTATGAACTCCCGTAAAATTACATTGTCCATTCGAACAAAGGCATTTGATCGATACCGCCAATGTAACATAAAGAAGGATCCCACCGCCTCCATATCGAACAATAATACTCTTCCATCCCGACATCTATAACAAATACAAGATTACATTAATGTAAATATACGCTTAACATGATTTTCTAATGTCTTAATGTTTACACTAAAATTATCGCTACAATAAGAAAAATAGCAATCTAATCTAAGTCTAATTAAACTAATTATGCCAAGAATTATCTAAACGAATTATCCAATAATTATAAATTGCGTAAACAATCGAATTATCTAAACAAAATAATAATAAATCTAAAGATATTTGCTAGAATTTAAACAAAATAATAAATTGCTCGAATTATCTAACAAAATAATTCTAAAGATAGTATTATAAATTGCTCAATTATCTAACATAATAATAAATCTAAAGATAGGAATAATAAACAAAATAAACAAAATAATAATAACAAATCTAAATAAAACTAAAGATAGTATTATAAATTGCTCGAATTATCTAAACAAAATAAATCTAAAAAATTTAACAATAATAAATCTAAATAAAACTAACAATAATAAATCTAATATCATAAACAACAATAATTGGAAGATTATTCTAATTGATTTCATTTAAAATTAATTGATTTCATTTAAAATTAAAACAACAACAATAATTGAAGATTATCCTAATAAATCTAAAATTATCCTAACAATAATTAGAAGATTATCCTAATAAATCTAAAATTATCCTAATTGATTTAATTTAAAATTAATTTCTAAAACAAAAATCTCTCTCCTGGTCGAATAGTTTTATGTCTCCTACGATATTTCCTTGTTTCCGATCGGCGAAGACATCAATTAATAATTAGTATTAAATTCATTTGATAATTAGAAGATTCCGTTCGAAAATAAGCTCTCTCCTATTGAAAATAGCTCTCTCTCCGTTCGACAATTGAAGATTCCGTCGACAATTCAAGATTCCGATCGACCGAATCGATGTTAATTTGATAATTTCCGTGGACCAATTTTATGTTTTCGGAATGAATAATTAATTTAATTATGTTTACAGATCAATAAAAATTAAATTACATTAAAATCCCTCTCTCCCACGATTCCTTGATTCCTCGACCGAATCAAGGAATTGGTCGACCGAGAGAGGGATTTTAATGTAATTTAATTTTTAATTCATTTATGATTTTTTAAAACCCATAAAATCATTTATTTATCTATTTTTCATATAATTCCTTTAATTCATCGATTGGAGAGGATTCCTTTAATTCATTTATTTTTCATATAAAAAGCCATAAAATCGTATAAAACATCTAATTTCATCTAAACTAATTATATGCTATATAATTATAAATAATTATATAAACGAATTATATCGAATTATATATACTAATAATACAATAAAATCCAAACACTAAACAAATTATCCAATTAATTTAATTATCTAAATTATATATACTAATTATGCAATAAATTCAAAACACTAAATGAATTATCCAATTAATTTAATTATCTAAGCATAATAATTTATCCATACCAATAAACAATAATAAATCTAAACAAAATAACAATAATAAATCTAAACACAAATTAATATCATAAACAACAATAAATTCAAAACACGTCGAAAATAAATAAAAATTCGAATAACTTACTTGTTGAGACACAGCTACTGGGTTGTGGATCGAAATGAAGAACGAAAATTCGAGGAGCAAGAGCAATAGCAATGTAATGAAGAACGAAAATTCGAGGAGCAAGAGCAATAGCAATTTGTTGGATTTGTATTTGTTACTATCGAATTGTATAAATAGGAGAGAATTGGTTCAATTATTGGTTTACTTTTCTGCATTTATTTGTCTTCTTCAATTTTTCTGCAATTTTAGCTGTAATTTATTTGTCTTCTTCAATTTTTCTCGCAATTTTAGTGTAGCTTTTACTTTTCGTAGTACTATTTTGTACACTATTAATTAACACGGTAAATATGAAGGATAATTTCAATATTAAATATTTCAAAATTCATAAGTTGTGTTATAATTTGACATTTCAATATTTTACAAAATTTCCATAGATTACCTTTAAATATTAATTTAAATATCATACATTCAATTTAAATTAATTAGCCTTGTTTCCGATCGAAAATCGTTGATTCCTATTGACCTTTGATGTTACCGGTCGACCGGAGACATGAATTAATAATTAGTATTAATTTCATTTCATAATTCCTCTCCTCGTTAACCAATTTCAACATGAATTAATACTAATTATTAATTCTTTGATGTTTCCGATCTGAATTAATTAAAATTGTATTAAAAATCCTGTCTCCAGTCGACCTATTCAAAATTTGAATTTTTAATTAAATCCTCTCTCCGGTCGATTTTTAATTAATTCCTCTCCGGTCGAGATGCATCCAATCGACCTATTCAAAATTTGAATGTTTAATTAAATCCTCTCTCTGTCGATTTTAATTAAATCATCTCTCAACGAGATACATGATTTAATAATTTAATGCTTTTAACATAATTTAATGATTTAATGATATCATTCATATATAAAGTAATTTAAAATAATAATAATATCCAATACACTGAAAATAATTTCCCAATCATTTATTGATTTGTTATGTTTTCGGAGTCAGTGTTATGTCATTTCACCGACCAAACCATGTAAACTCACTAGAAATATATATTAAAAATATAAATGGGTATGTTGTGTATTGATTTTGTAAAATGGGCATGAGCTGTACACACTTTTAGAAATGTGTGTAGTTTGATATATTTTCCCTTATATTTAATAAGCTGTACATGATTATTGATTGGCCCATATGCCATTTTAGTGAATGAAGAGCTTTCCATTTATATGCCATAAACTTACAAAAAAGTTTTTATAGTCTGTTCCCAAAACATGGCAGTATTAAGTGAAGCCTGTGGTTCGTTAAATTAATGTGCACATTATGGGGCCCTGATGATCTTTGCTTCTGCACCATGAAATCATTAATCTAATCAACTACCCTAGCTGTTGCTGTTTCATCTGCAACACTCACATGCTTCATCTGCGTCCATCTCTAATCAATTTTTCTTTTTTTAGACTTTTATCCACCAAATATGGATTTAGTTTTGCCTCGATGACTGCCATGTACTAGTAGAATGTTGTTGTTAGTTTTAGATTCCAACCTATTAATATTATAAAATATGTTATTGTATATAATTTAGTGATTAATGTGAGGAATTGTATGTTCTACTTAGAGGTGTCAAAATAAATATGGTCCGTCGAGTTGACCAGCCACGCTATGCTAGCTCGTTTTATGGGTTTAAGTATCCCCTTCCATCACCTATATTTAGAGCTGATAAATTGGTTCAGTCTGATGAATCGACCCGGGGCACCAGAATGTAGGGTTGGATTAGCTCGGAAAAATAGACATGAAAAAGATTGGGCCTCAAAAACTCGCCCATAAAATCTTCGGGCTGACCAGACTTCGAACCATAAAATCTAGTTGTTTTGGGACTAAATAAGTTTGATATGTTTTATTATAATTTTATATAAATTTCAATTAGGAGTATCACAAAATCATTATTGTGACGCAGGGGTTTCACCGTTAGTCTCTCTCTACCCAAAGGTTAAAGGTTTGAAATTCTCGTCACATATAATCAATATTTATATATTGAATATGGGCAAATGGGTTAGATAAGTTTGGCTCGATGGCTCGTGTTGGGATGGACTAATGTTAGAAGCTCGACGATTTTCGGGTCGGCTAGCGGACCCTCTTTAGCCCAAAGCTCGATGGGCTCCTGATTCGCCATTTTTGCTAGCTCTACCCTTAGCCAATGTATGAGAAAGTAAAAAATGTATAAAAACAACTCAATGTTTACTATTATGAGTGGATTGAAATTCGAGGATAGTCTTAATCTAAATAAGTTTGAAGTTATAGTATTTGTATCAAATTGGTTATCAAATTTTTAATTTGTTTTAAAATGAATATCAAACTTAAATTTTGTATTATTGGATGTTTCAATTCAATTTTCCTATCAATTTTATCTCAAATGGCAACAAAGATAGGAACATAAGCTTTCCTATTTAAACTGACTCATCAAAATATTTGTCACATCACTTTCTACTCAAAATAAGGCATATAAATGTTTATTTATAATTAATTCAATTTTCCTAAATAACCTAATATAAGCATAAATAAACAAATATTTGTCACATCACTTTCTACAGCATACAACAACAGATTGGCGGTTGTGGAGACCAGAAGAGTGTCTTCTCCGAAATTCAGAAATGTCAAGAGGGAATTGCTTGCTGAAAGCCTCCTGCATAATATAATTAATTCAATTTTCCTAAAAGCTGATTATTAGTCCCTCGTCGACAACTCGGTTGGCATTTCCTCGAACATATTTTAGAGAGAGATATTCTAATTTTCAGTTTTATTAATGTTGTTATGCAAGATTAGCAGTCTAATATTTATTAACTAATTTTACTTTCAACGTTATTTGACAAGTACCTTTTGTCCAACTAAAATAATACTTTTTTCAGTATAAGTGATACGTTTTTTATTATAAATGATACTTTTTCATTATAAATGATATTTTTTGGATGTCCCTACCTAGCATTGACTCCACGGAGTCGTTGTGTAAATTCTTTTGATTTTATTCATGTATTAATTTGTAGTCAAAGAATAAATATAGCATATTAGAAAGTTACTTGTATTTTCTTTTCCAATAATTTTTAAATTCTTGTAAAATTCTAATCAATTTATATAATTAGGGTGGAGGAATATAATTTTACATACAGAAATCTTCAACCACTAATCTCGACACGGATTACTTTCCTCCCACTTTATTATGAGGAAAAGAGATGTAGAGAACTCCGTCCATCATGTCTGTTTTCACATTGTCTTTCTATAAATTCAACGCAATTACTCTACAGGACACGACACATATTTTGATGAGTCAATTTAAATAAGAAATTTTACGTGGTATTTTGGCTTCCATGTAGGATATTAACTGAAAATTGAATGATATAAAATACAAATTTAGTATTTATTAAAAAATTAAAATATAATAACCAATTTGATACAAGTAACATAGTTTAATACTCCTCCGTCTCACCCAAGACGGTCCATTTTTTTTGGGCACGATTATTTAAGAGAATGATATAAAGTGATTAAAGTGATAAAAAATATGAATGTATCATAACTTTTGAAGAGAAAATTATTTTCTAAAAAAGAAACAGGTCATCTTGGGTGGGACAACCTAAAAAAAATACAAATCATCTTAGGTAGGACGAAGGGAGTAATATTTTAGGAAATTAATTCCAAGTAGGAATTAAGTGCTAAAGAGTGTAGTTAAAAAAAGGTTTTGACATGTTTTTGGTTCAAACACTACAAAAATAAACATGTAAACTAACCAATACCGGACTCCTTACACCAATCTATCAACTAAACATTGAGGAGTATTTACTTTTTTCAATAATTAGTGGAGGATTAAAATTATGATAGATAACTCTCCATTTGTTTGGATGATTATTTTAATCTCACATATGTTGGTTGGATTAAAATCGATAAAAAACAATTCAAATGATTAAAATAATCTCTAACTTTGGGATATCTTCAAAAATTAATCCTAAAAATATTCGTTGGATTATGTTGGATTAATTTTATCTATCCAACCTAATCATGTAAAGTAAATACCCCCTTATAATCGTGGTCATCCATGAGGGCTATAGCATATGCATGACATCGTCTGGGCCCAAAATTTTATATATCCTCTTATATTAATATAAATATTCCTTCAAAAAATAAAATATTCAATGTCCCAAAATTTTGTTATAAACTTTTGGGGGTCCAAATTTTGTAAAAAAAAATAATTATTTTATAAATGATATATTGTGCATCTTTTAGATATATTCAATTGTATCTCAATAGTAAAAAGATCCATTTTGTTGTTTCTCCTGCGCCCATTATTTGTCGTGGCCTACCGCTTATAATATTGTGCTCGATTAGAAATTGAAGTTTCCATTGCATATTCTATGCAAAGAGCTTAATGGTACCTACATTGTTGGATATCGACGCCTAAGACGACCGTAAATTGATCGAAATTGTTCTTGTTCAACTCGACCGTTGTTTTTCCACAAACTACCATCATTATCGTGTTCCAACTTTGTCTCATGCGAGGCAACGATTCCATGGACACAAACCACATTCACAACATTTCCTATCTTCAAATATACACATACACGTAAAAAAATAATCCATCCCCGATTCTGAATACATATTTTAAAACGATGTGAGTATGTAACTGATGAATCTAGCTATGTGAGTGTCGAGATTTATATAAAGCAATAAAGAACACCTGGGCTTTTTACGTGGTTCGATCGTTAATGAGATCTCGTCCACGGAGGAATGATTCCTCAATACTTTTACTAGAGCTTTTAAATGCAGAGTATTGGTTACAAGCCTTTGTATTCATAAATTGTTAACCCTCTAATGTCGGTTTTCCTCCTATTTATACAACTCGAATCAAGAATCGAAGGCGCGCCCGACCTCTCCATTGGTCGTGGCGTGACTCTTCCTCCGCATCCCTTCCATTGGTGGGCGGGGACCTTCGCTTTATATGCGCCCCGCGTGGAGGTGGCGCGACCTAGGTTACGCTTGGTTGCAGGCGTGCCTTCCATTGGCCGAGGTGGAGGTTCCGGATTCAGGGTTTTAAGCGATGATTAGGGCTCGCTTTGGGCTCACCCGCGGCTCACTATCAACGTTAGGCCCGGCTTGTTTGGGCTGTTTGTGGGCCTAGTCGGTTGGGCCATATCCCATCATAGCCCCGATTAGCCGAGGACGGCGAGGACGGCGGTGGAAGCGAGCGCTTGCCGAGGTGAGGTGTGGCTTGGCAAGTTGTTCCTTGAGTTGTTGTCTTTTAGTGTGTTGGTCTTCGGTGCCGAACCGAGATGTGGCATCGAAGGAGGTCGAGGTCCGCCCTAGATATCGCGCCTCTGCGTTGGTTACGCCGAGTGCGGTCCGGGCGGTGTTTCTCACATGGTGGGTGCCGACATCCGACACGAGACCGCCTTTCGGGGATGCCGTGGTGTGTCCGGGCGCGCGAATCTGCGGCTGGTTAGCCGAGGTCCGATCCGGATGTAGGCTTTCCCGCAGGCTGAAGCGGTGACAGGCGCCGAGGTCCGATGTGGATTTCCTTGGTATTTGTGGGAAGGGCGGGCGCGACTGGAGCGCCGCCATCCGGAGGATGCCGGGTCCGTATGATGATTACTAGGTCGGTCATGGTCCATCCTATCTGGCGTCGTCATACGCGCGGTGGTGTTGGTACTGAATCGCGTGCTAACGTGCAGCGACATCCAATCACGTGTGGCGCGTGTTGAATTTGAAACGAAATTTGCGGCGCCTAGTCTTATACATAGGCGCAAAAGAGGCAACTGCTCACTTTCTTCTTCTTCGACACTTTAAAATTTCGAGAGGAAAATTTACGAGAAATTCTCGACTTGATCCTCGATCTTCATTGAAGGAGCCATATACTACGCCTAAAAGTAAGTATGTTTTCCTCATCTTCTTCTCGCTGAAAGTTCCCTTCCGCCTCGGGTTAAGGGCGTGAGTTCCGGCGTGAGGATTATATGTGCTACAATGGTTTGGGTAGGTCTATAGGTGAGCTCAGTGTTCCGTCGGTATCCTCTGTATGGGATGGTATGAGGGTGGGCGTGGCGGGTCGCTTTGACCTTGCAGGAACTTTTGAAATTGTGAGGAATACGGGATCCCGAGGAGGCGTGGTGGTGCTCGCCGATCCGGATGATAAGCGATGGCCCTCCGGAGGGTTTATTCTTACCGTTTATGTAGATAGTTTGAGGCGGTCTTAGGTACCCCCGCCCCGCTTATCTTAGCCTTCAAGAGTATTTCCGTGTCCCTATCGTCAATTGACCCCGAATCTGTTAGGTCGTTGGTGGGGTGGGCTCTCTTGTTATGGCATTGCCGAGGAGTTGTCCTTGAGGTCTTGATCGCTTTTTAGCGTGAAGACCATAGGAGGGTGTACTATCCGTCACCCCGCTGAAATTTAAGGTAGCCGCCCCTCCAAGGTGTCCCATTGGCGAATAGGTATTTCTTTCGCTGGGCCGAGGGGAGCCGAGGTATGAGTGGGGTCGGCACTGGTGGACCCGAAAATCAAGCCACTTGGGCCATATGGAGGAGGTGTTGAGCAGCCTTGGTGAGATCTTATCCATAAGTTACACCGGGACGATCTGAAGAAGCCGGACCGAGTGTTTTGGTCGGAGCGTCGGGACCGGGTCCGGACGGGGTGAGGCATCCCTTTTCTTAGTCCTTATTCGCTTTATTTCTTTGTGCTAATGTGTCTTTCTTTTTGTGACGATGAAGTTGAGGATGAGGTGGGCCACCATCACGCAAGCGAGGCCAAGAAAAGCAGGGCGGGCCGGACCTAGTAGGGGCCGAAGAAGGTGGGCGACATGGGCGGTGATGAGTGGGCTGAGCCGGGTCCAGCCGGCATCGAGTCGCGACCTCGGGGCCGCCTTGAGTACGGGTACCGCCTCAAGCTTGGTCGCATCCCTCCCGAGGCACGTAGGCTTCTTCATATTTAGATTTGTTTGCTTCGCAATCGGTCATTGACTTGTGCATCTCCTTTTCGTGGTGGGAGCTCGATGATGGGGACCTGCAGTAGCTTCTTGGAGGGGCTGCAGTCATTCTTAGCTTGCACGAGAGCTCACCGCAAGAGGCGCCTGAACGGAGCTACCGCGCTGTCGGAGCCGAGACCGCCGCGTCGGCTGCGAGGGCGGAAGCCGAGGCCGCCAGGCTTCGAGACCGGGAGGGCTGCTGGCCGCCCAAGAAGAGGCACTGGCACTGAGAGGCCCGGGGAGGTCGAGGAGGTGAAGGAGGAGCTGGGCGGGCGAAGAAGGAACTCAGAGAGAGGAGGTGAGGTTGGCCGACCGGGGACCCTGCCGAGGGCCTTGCCAAAGAAGCTCATCGAGTCGGAGAGCTTCGGCTTTATTGCCGATCTCGCCGCCGTCTTTGGCCGAAGGTGGTGTCGATCACCAGGGAAGTTGGCGGCCGCCATGCCCGACTTTGATAAGGTCAAGCATGGGTGGGTGAGTCGACCCGAGAGAGTGGACAAGGCTTACGCCCGGGTGATCTATGGGCTGACTCCTTCCCTGTGTTGGAGGCTCGGCATCCAGCTCCACCGCCCCGATCGCCGAGGTCGTCGCCAATGCAAGGAGGACGAAGATCGCGAGCCTCGGAGCTCCTGCCGAGGTACGGCCGGGCGGGCGGCGGAGGAGGAGGAGGCGGCGGCGGAGGAGGCGGGATGGAGCTCCCACTGGAGGTGGGCAGCCGCAGAACATCGTGAGGTCGTCGAGACCGCCATAGGCCCGAGGTCGGTGGACTGATGTAATAGCGTGAATCGCCGGGTCGATAGGACCACAGCCTTGTAATAATTTTCCCTTTTGAGTAATAAACGCAATATTTTGAAGATTTGTGTTGTCTTGTTTATTTCGATTACTCCACACCTAAATGGATCGGACTTGACCATGAATTGTTGACAAAGTTAAAAGAGGTCCGAGGTGCTTGGCCGAGAAGGACGAAGAGGTGCTTTCTGGAGGAAGCGGTGTGCCGAAGTGACCCAGTTTTGGCCACTATGGAAGTCACCGGCTTCGTCCGATCGATCCGAAGAAGTTGGGCGAGGCTGATCGGAAGTGGCCCGCCTCACATCTCGAGAACGAGGCGAAGTTGAAGGTCGCGCAGGCGAGGCGGGGCGGACATATCTGCCGACGCTATCCAGGACGCTTTGATGCGGTCAGGAACAACTGAATTGATCGCGAGAGGCTCGCTCGGTTGTCGAAGGAGCATGCAGAGTACGAGAGGCGGTCCGCGAGGTGGTGGGACTACCATATCCGTCGACGACCGAGTCCGAGCTTGTCTTGGCGGAGGGCATGGTGCTTTGAGGATGAGGAGGGCCCAACCAGAAGAAGTTCAAAGCTGCGTCAACTCCGTGGTGAAGTTTATGGAGATGTATGATATCGTCCGCAAGCGTCGCATGCCCGCGGCGCGGTAGCGATGCCACGCTGGGCTCCGTGACCCGATCATAGAAGAACCCGCAGAGAGGCGGCTACTCGATCATGCCGAAGTGCTCGGGTTGATGGGTCCGCAGGGCGGATCATCCAGGGCGATCCTCACGAGCGGTCGGCGACCGAGGAGCTCGGTCGGCGAGGAGGCGGCGGGTAGGGGCGGGTCGTACTCCGGCCGGTGTCCGGTCGGGGGTCGGTGTGACCTCGGGCGCGTCCCACTCCCGGAATGCCCAGATCTTGGCGCTGCGCCACTGGTGTCCTGTGAGGCGGGTGAAGATGACCACAGTCGCCGCTTGTTCGGGCTACCTCAGAGCCCGCCCGGCGCCGGGGAACAGGCCGTGGTGATTCCGCCTTATCGATCGGGTTGAAGGCACTGAGTTCGTTCTGCATACAACCGCCGGCCGAGATTTTGTAGAAAATTGGTGCGAGCACAGGTCTGGCGGTAGTCCTAAGCCGAATGAGGCTATGTATAGTGTAGAACTTTGTATGTAGATATAAATGTATTTAGACTGTTTGAAGTGTATATTTCCTCTTGAGAGGTATAAACATAGCTAGGACTTCGCTTTGGTCTTAAATGCATTTACACCGTGATACGTAAGTGTATCTTCCCAAATAAAGGGTATGAACGAGCTCGGAGCTCGGTTGATTTGTATATGGCTTGGTACTTGGTTTATAGTCGTTAATGCATTTAGACTTTGTACCGGAGTGCATATCTTCCCAAATAAAGGGGTATGAGTTGGCGAGATCGGTGCGGATGTCGCGTGCATGTAGACGCCCAACTTAATGGGTAATCAGATGCTGCGCGTAGACGCGTCCAACTTAATGGGTAATCATGACGCTTTGCGTGTAGACGCCCAACTTAATGGGTAATCATGCGCTTTGCATGTAGACGTCCAACTTAATGGGTAATCAGATGCGTACTCTACTTGGTGGGATTTTCATCTTCGTAAGGGCGTCCCCTTGTGAAGGTTTAAATGTGGTGTATCCAAACAGATGTTCACATATGTATGAGACGAAGTGAAATATTCATTATAAAAACAGGTGTTTTATTGAACATGTAATCAACATCGTACTTTGGCAAAACAATTAAGGAACTAACATGATGCCGACTTTAAATCGAAGCTATGTAAAATACCTCCTTAAATGCGTAATGTGCCAAGTTCGTGGGATAAGCGCACCGGACAAGTGGGCGACTTGTAAGCCCCTTGCCGAGGTTCTCGTGAACACGGTATGGGCCTTCCCATGTCGGATCCAACTTGTTAAGACGCTCGGCTCTCGGCTTCATTATTTCTTAGGGCGAGGTCGCCCACATGGGCCGGAGGCTTTGACCCTTTGTTGTGGTACCGTGCGACTGGGCCTCAGATTGGCTTTTATGAAGCGAGCTCGCTTCTCCTCGAGGCGTCAAGGTTGGCCCGCAGGTCTTTCGTTCGGCACGGTCGAAGTGAAGAGTGCGAGGGCTCGGTGCGCCGATCTCGGTGGTATGACGGCCTCGCACCGTGAGACCGGGCTAAAGGGTCTCCCCGTGCGCCGTCGAGGTGTGGTCTGTGGGACCGAGAGGACTTGAGGAGATTTTCAGCCCGATCGCCTTTAGCTCGGTCCAGGCCTCTTCTTCAATCCTTGTGCGATCGTGCGGTTCGTCACCTCGGTCCGACCATTCGCTTGCGGGTGTGCGATCGAGGTTAGCGTTGATCGATCCAAGCTCTTCGCACCACCTCAAGATTTTGTCGACGAATTGGGTGCCGTTGTCCGAGACCGGATGTGCGGTATGCCGGGCGGCGGACTATATTCTTCCACACGAAGTCTCGAATCCTTCGCCGTGAGGCTCGAAAGTGGCTCGGCCACCCATTTTGTGAAGTAGTCTATGGCTACGACTAAGTATCGGCCGACCGGTGCTCGGTCGAAGGGCCAACGATGTCGATCCCCACCGCATGAAAGGCCATGGACTCGCAGTCGCTCAAATCAACTGGGGCGCTTTTGACCGTGGAGTGAATCGCACCGGGCACTTCTTGTGAGCTCGGCCGAATCTTGCACGGTGGGCCAAGAATATCCCGACCTCGGCGTCTTCTTTGAGAGCTCGAGACCATGTGGCTTCCGCAAGACCCTGGTGAATTTCGTTGAGCACGTAGTCGGCTTTTTCGCCCGAGGCACCTCGGGAGGGTTGAAGGTAAGATTTCGGTGAAGCGCCTCACGCATGAGATACTACGGGATTTCGCCATCATCTTTTGGCTTCGAGCCGATCTTGAGGTAGTCTTGCCGTGTTCCGGGTAGGCCTTTAGGGAGACATCCAATTGGCTCTATCTCGGTGATGATGCCGACGGGACTCTACGATGCTTCGAATGGACCTCCTCCTTTGGTGGACTTGTTGACGACGCACCAATTTGTCGAGGATGTCACTCGGCTGCTTTCCCCTGGGATTTGGTGGATCTTGAAGTACCGAACGAGGTCGGCGTCTCCTTCGCTTTTCGAGTATTGTTTCATTCGTTCTCCTGGCCTCGTGTTGCCTAACACCGTTCACCACACACAGGAATCGCCAAGACTTGGATCTTGTCCACCGGCTCGGCGGCGGGCGAGTCGAGAGATTAGGACCTCGTACTCCACCTCGTTGTTGGTGGTCGGAAGGTAAACCGAGGCGTGGGTGACTTCTTGGTTATCTGGGCGAGGAGGAGGATGCCCGCCCGCCGCCTCGCACGAAGCTCCGCCCACGTACATCCGCCAAAGAACCATCCGGTGGTGCTAGGGCGGCTTCTTCCCGGGGGCGGGGCTGGAGTTACCTCGCCGGCATAGCCTACCTCGGTGAACTTGGCCTCGACCGTAAAGTCGGCGAGCTTGCCTTTATGGCCGGCCTGGGTGAGTACGAGATGTCGTGCTCATGAGCTCCAGGCCCACTTAGCTATACGTCCGGATGACTCGGGTTTGACAAGACTTGTCTCAAGGGTAAGTCGTTAGCACCGTCACGGAGTGAGCTTGGAAGTAGGGTCGGGCGTCGCTTGGCGCTCACCTGTATAGCCTACTTTTTCGAGGCCGGTGTACCTTGTCTCCGGTCCTTTGAGAGCTCGGCTGATAAAATAGATGGGGAGTTGTCGTCCCACCTCATCTCGTACCAGTACCGCGCTGATGGCCTCGTCCGAGGCGGCCAAATATAGAGAGAGGGATTCACCTTGCTTCGGGGCGGACAGGGTCGGCAGGTCGGCAAGGTACTCCTTCAGCTGTGCGCTGGCGGCCTGGTGTTCTTCCTGCCAGGCGAAGTCCGGAGCTCTCCTCAGGATCTTGAAGAATGGGAGCTGTTTCTCGGCTCGAGGCAAATCTGAGGGCGGCCAGCACCCGTGAGTTTGTGGATCTCACGGATGGTCCTTGCACCGCATGTCGAGCACCGCCTTCACCTTGGTGGGATTGGCCTTGAGCCCTCCCGAAAACCCAAAGATCCCAAGAACTTGCCGGTCTTCACCATGAATGTACATTTACGGGGTTGAGTTTGAGGTTGGCGACACGAGGAGTTGGAGGATGGTGCCGGGTCATCGTAGCAGCTCTCCGTTCGACTTTGACTACTATGTCATCGACGTAGACCTCGGCGATCTCCCGATGTGGTCTTTGAATGTTGCATCCACCATCCTCTGGTAAGTAGCCCGTTCTTGGTAGAAGGGCGGCATCTTTCGCACGCAGCACGCCAAGTCGATGATGAATGCGGTCTTTGGTGCGTCCTCCGCTCATCGAGTTTGGTGGTACCTTTGTATAGATCCGTGAAGTGAACATCTCGTGGCCCACCAATGCCTCCACTTTCTTGTCGATATCGGGAGGGGTAGCAATCTTTTAGGCGCTTGTTGAGGTCGGTATAATCGACGCAAATGCGCCACCCTCCTCCTGGCTTTCGGACCACGACTGGATTAGCCATCCAGGTCGGGTATTTGACCTCGAACAAGATCTTGGCCTTCAGAAGTTGGGTCACCTCGTCCCTTATGACCTGGCTGCGCTCCGCCGCGAATATCCTTTTCTTCTGCCGGACTGGCTTGGTAGCCGGTTCGATGTTGAGGCGGTGTGTTATGAGCTCGGGTGACACTCCGGTCATATCGAGCGGGGACCAGGCAAACACGTCCCTGTACTCTCTCAGAAGTTGTACGACATGCCGGCGGACGTCAGTTGGGCCACAGGTGCCGACTGGATGACCTCGAGGATCGTCGTAAATGCAGATTCTGAGCCCCGGTCGGTCATCCCGGGCGTCGGTCTCAGGGCTCGGTAATTGCTATGCAGGGTGAGGCCGCGTCTTGGGTTGACAATCGTAGGCATTCTTTTGCCGCCGCTTGGTCCCCTCGGATGCTAAGCACTCCACCGGTGGGAATCTTAATGGTGAGTGGTAGACCAGCAGACGGCCTTGGTGGCGTCTGACCAATCTCTCCCGTGATGATGTTGTTATGCGGAGAGGAGCTCGGACCGGGAAGAATCGGATGGCCTTTGTGACCGACCGGGAGCTCGTCCCACCGTGACGAGCGTAATGACCCCCGGGCCGGGCCGCCTCTTGAGTGAAGCTCCGTGGCGGGAGGCGCGGAAGTACCAATGCCTCCGACCTCAAGCTTATCCGCAGCTTTGGAAGATGATCTTGTGGAGGCTCCGGCGTCGATATAGACCCGTGGGCGTTTTTGTTGCCCACCGCGCCTGTATGGTGATGGCGTCCCGATGCGGCATGATCTTGGGCACGGGTCCTCCTTGAGAACGTTATGTTCTCACCATCCCGAGTCGCTTGTTCTTGGCTCTTGAGGCCGGCCTCGGCGTCATTCTTCGTGGCGACCTCGTCGTCCGAAACGTCCGGTAACAACATAGACCTGCTCCATAGCGTTGGGACCTTCGTCCTCGTCGTCTTCAGTTGGAGTCGCCGCGGGGTCGGCCCGCGATTGTTGCCGCCCATTCCTTCAAGCTTCTCGCTCTTCTGACCGGCTCGTCAGAGGTATTTCTTGAGGTCCCCACCTTAACGAGCTCGTCGATCCGTGAGCCTGTGTTTCGCAGGTCCTCGGTATCATGACCATACCCTTGGTGATAGATCGCGATACTGCCTCAGGACCTCTTGGATCCCTTTCATAGGGGCGAGCCGGGAAGAGCTCGGCGTGGAGCTCGAATATTTCCGCCTTGATTTGAGCGGGGAGGCGCTCGCCGCCGGGTTGGGCCGAGGTCCGAGCCTGACTCCAGCCCTCTCTTGATTCGGTCGAAGGCGCTCCTGCGATCTGCGCCTCGACTTCGATCGTCCGGCTTTTTCTCTCGGACTTACGCTCGTCCCAGTTTCCAGCTTCCGATCCGACTCGTCTCCCTTGACAAAGTTGTCCACCAGGTTCCAAAGCTTACTCGCCGTCTTTGGTTTCTCACTCGTGATTTCTTTGTTCAGCCACGGGTCGGATCCTTCTGAACGCGTTGATGATGTAGAGGTCATTCTTTGTCGTCGATTTTGAGCGACTCTTTGATGAACCTCGAGGCGAAGTTTGACATTATCTCATCCCGCCTTGGTGGATTGTGAGTAGGTCGGAGGAAGGTCATTGGGCGGCATCTTCGATAGAAGCGCCACTGAATCGATCCGTGAGGTCCCGAAGCGATGTATCTTTGTTACGGCGGAGCGGGTGAACCAACGCCGTGCGTTGGAGGTCAAGACTCGGGAAGATTTTGCACATGTGAAAATCTTCCATTCCTTGATCGCCATGTTGGTGGTGTGGCGAAAAGGAAGTCGGAGGGTCTCCGAGGCCATCGAGGCCGCTATATTGGGTGCCCGCATCACGCGGGGCGTGTCTAGAATCTCCACGGAGAAAGGGAGATGATTCTCCACCAGTCGAACCCCGGAGATCGTTGCCGTCTCTTTACGGAGGGTGGGGATCGATAGCGACGCCCATCGTCCCTCCGGCGGAGTTCGACTCGCCTTTCTTCCTCCTGCTTTCGCTCGACTCTCGGCCGGCATGACGAGGTGGAGGCGGCTCGCGAATGGCGAGGGGCGGTGGTGGCGGCTCGCCGCGGTGGCGGCTCCGCGAATGAGGTCGGCGGCTCGGCAGCGGTGGCTCCTCTGCAGCGTCGGGCGTGATGCGCGTTCTTGGCTATCACGCCGAGGTGGCCGGCTGTTTCGGATGGGGAGCGGCCTCGGGCGGCCGTGGTGTTCGATCAGAGAGCCTCGAGGTCCGCCTTTAGTCCTCTGGTTGAGAAGCTTTGGAATCGCCAAGATTGGCGTGGAGGAACTCGGTCACGGCTCGGCCGAGGACCTCGTGGGGCGAGTGAGTTGTTTGCTCGTCCTCGTTGAGGTCGGCGTTTCCTACGTTGGGAGGCGATCCGAGGTGTATGGAGACGTTTTCCATGTTGCCCTCGAGTGTGAAGCTTCGTGGCGTCTGCGACCTCCCGCGACGACGAGTGACCACCGTCGCCCTCGGCCACGGTTGTTGTCGGCGTTGACGGCGGTTGTCGTGTTCTCGCCATTAAAATGTAGAAAAAGCGAAGCTTTTTGTTCGACTTTCCCACGACGCGGTGCCAATGATGAATCTAGCTATGTGAGTGTGCGAGATTTATATAAAGCAATAAAGAACACCTGTGCTTTTCGTGGTTCGATCGTTAATGAGATCTACGTCCACGGAGGAATGATTCCTCAATACTTTTACTAGAGCTTTTAATGCAGAGTATTGGTTCTGAGTATTGATGAAATTGCTAACCCTCTAATGTCGGTTTTCCTCCTATTTATACACTCCGAATCTGCAATCAAGCGCCCCGACCTCCATTGGTCGTGGCGTGACTCTTCCTCCGCATCCCTTCCATTGGCCGGCGGGGGACTTCGCTTTATATGCGCACGTGGAGGTGGCGCGCGACGACCTGGTTACCGCTTGGTTGCAGGCGTGCCTTCCATTGGCCGAGGTGGAGGTTACGGATTCAGGGTTTAGGCGATGATTAGAAATTCGCTTTGGGCTCATGGCATGGCCTGCTTATCAACGTTAAGCAAATTGTTTGAAACATTTGTCATACTGGTCGGTTGGACCATATCCCATCAGTAACTCTCAATTCATACCAACTGAACTATGTCCTCGTACCTTAAAAGACTAGAACCGACTTTAATTTTCACACCAATATTAGAACTATGTCTCGACGAGCATAATTTATTATTATATAATTTCGAAGCCTAGCTGGAATAAGAGAGGAGACAAAACACATTAAAAGTTAAAACAATATAATGTGGTATTTGATTGAGGGATTTGGATTTGCTGGTTTGATGGCGGCCCAATGTTGATCGTCTCCTTCCTGGAAAATAAAGTCCATTTCAGGTTTGCCTTTCTTTGTCTTGTCACAATCTGCTTTGTTCTGTCTTTGTTTTAGAGAGCGCATGATAAAAAAAATGGAAATATTTAGTAATTTTTCTCTTTTAATCTAATCCTTGTGATCCTTGAAATGTCACCTCTTCTATTTTTTAAATGAGACTAATTAAGTAAATTGAAAACAAAAGAATCAGCAGGCATCCTATGAATCACAAATGAACAATTCGAGGAGACGGACTTCATTAAAATCTCTAAGGTGGAATATATTGAAAATTTTCTAAAGGCAAAAGAATAATCAATGTTGTAACTTTTACGGGTGATTCCTAATTTCCGCGGGCTTCAAACTTGAGAATAAATCACAACTGACTTCTATTGTTTACGGAACAAATAATACAACCACGACCTATTAAATGGACATATAATATTGTTCTCATGAGATCAATCGTGTATATATATATATATATATATATATATATATATATATATATATATATATATCTTAGTAAATCATTTGACAATATTAATTTATGTTGGGCTACAATATATTACTATATATGCTATATTTTAATTTTGCATGATTTTTAAAGATTATAATAGTAATTTTATTTTAGGTTAAAACGTTTATTTCCTTAATTTTAGATATTTGTTGCAATCTATCTTTGTAACTTCTTATTTTAGATAAATTATAATTGTTTTTTTCCACGGGTAGAATACATTCATAGCATTTGTCTGACAACAATAAATTGTGTTGCGAGATGAGTAATGTTTGCCACATATTTATTAAATATGTACATTGTTTGTATTACATAAGTGCTACAGAAAGTTTAGGTATTGCAACAATAAATTATGTTGTGTGATGTGTAATGTGTGTCATATATTTATTAAATATGTGATATGGAACGATTGGTTTGTGTAACATTATATTGAACATAATATAAAATCCATACTTTTTGGGTAAGTGGCGAGCTTATCGGGAAGTGATGGAATTTACGTTTAGAGTGGTAGAGAAAATATTTTTTCTATACCAAATTTACTCTTATTCAATTATTTAATAAAATCTGAAATCATTAGTTAAATTCTCTTCAATCTGGACCGTTGATATTGGCTAGATATGTGGATGGGATATATTTTTATTTTTTATACTTTATAGGCATTCTCACCATAACCACCCTATATACATATATTTGGTTAGGGTTGGTAATTTTCGATATACACCAACATGCACGAAATTAATGGGTTAGTGTTCAGCCTTATCATGTCCTTATCGCGTCGACACGATAATTTCATGTCGTGTTCGTGTAACACGATAATTTTCGTGTTGCATTCGTGTTCGTGTCAGATCGTGTCGTTTCTATATAATTCGATAATATTTATATATATATATATATATAATATTAATTTAATTATATTTTATATATTTTTATTTCTTTTATTAATTTATTTTATCATTTTTATTTGAATTTATTGTTTAGGTATTCGTCATCATATTCGCGTTAGGTGTCGTAATCCGTATCAATACATTTCGTGTTAGCTTTTCGTGTTCGTGCTGCATATCCTTAACTGGTTTGTGTTTGGTCTTATCGTGTCGTGTCGTTATCGTGTCGACGTGATAACGACCGACACGCATCTAATTGTCGACTTTATATGTGGTTGAGTTATAATAAAACCTATTTTTTGTAAGAACCTAAAATCAATGCACTTTGTATACAAAGTTAATGCATTTAACGATAACGCTATCTGACCCGTTCACGATATTTTATGGGCCTAGGCAAAATAAAATACAAGCCCCCTTAAGAAATCGTAAAAGTGTAGAAGATTGAAGAATGGAGAATTAAGATACATGATGTTTGTGATTTCTTCTATTTATTTTCGTTGTCTAACGGCTGGATTTTTTTTGGGAATGTTTTTATTTTATTTTAGGTGATTATTTACTGTAAGGAAGGCTGGAAGATGAAGAATCATAAATCTAACGGGAAGAAGAATGAAGAAAAAGTTGGAACGGATTTGGGCAAAGTGTTTTTTGCAAATTGTTTTTTGCAGAACTTTGTTACTCTAATTCCCTTTTGATCATTGAATATATAATAGTATTTTGGGCCTAGAACATCACTTGTTGGAAAAATCTCTACACAGAATAAACTAAAGTATGGGCCTAGATTTAAGGATACATGTATCCTTAATAAATTAAAGGTTGCGTGATTTCAAGGTTGGTTTTGGAAGATTAAGAGTTGTAAAAAGAGATGGATTTGGGCCTAGACAGTCATAAATCTAATAAATATATTTAATTTTCTAAGACCAAATGAATATATATATATATGTATGTAGGCATAAAAAACTTTGGGCCCCCTGAAATGGTGGGCCCTGGGCCGTCGCCCATGGTGGCCCACCTTCAGGGGCGGGCCTGCGCTAATACACCCCTGAGTTTTGGTAAAAGGCAATATCATTCATCAATATTTTATAGTGCAGTAACTTTATACGTAAAGTGCATTGATTTTTAGGCTGTTATGAAATATATAGGTTTTATTTTATCACTTCCATATATATATATATATATATATATATATATATATATAGGGAGAGTTAACATGAGAACCATTTTTATTGTGAGAACGTGAGAATCAAAAACTAATGAATTCACAGTGAAAGTTGATGAACCCGTTGGGAAAATTACTTAATCCAAAAAAATAGATTTTTCGCCCCTCATGGGATTCGAACTCAGATGAAAAATTCGAATATTTTAAATTCATTAACTTTCTCAACGGATTCATCAACTTTCATAACGAATTCATTTGGTTCTTAGTTTTTAAGATAAGAATGGTTATTATTTGAACCAAACTCTCTCTCTCTCTCTCTCTCTCTCTCTCTCTCTCTATATATATATATATATATATATATATATATATAGTTGGGTTTACGTAATACCGATCTACAGTTAGTGTAGTATCCAATCTAGATCATATATTTGAATATGTGCATGGCCACACCACAACTGACACGTGGCATCCTCTTTTTTATTTGTTTTAAATTTTCGCAAGGGGCAAAATGAAAAAAAAAATCAAATCAACTTTCATTTTCTTCTGCTTTCCTAATATCTTCTTCTTTTTCGATTTTTTTACAACAGTAGCGAAACACACAAACGACAACAAACAACAGACTTTGAAAGAAGAAAAAAAAAAGTATAAAAATTAAGAATAAAATTGATGGATTTTGAGGAAAAAATAGAAGATGGATTTGATAGAAGATTGAGAAATCGTGAGAGATGGTGGCTATGGTGGTGGTTTATGACGAAATTTGTTGGTAATCAGAGAAAGAGACGGCAGAATAGACAGAGAATGATAGATGAAAGATTTGTTGTCGAAAAACATACTCATGCATATAACAAAGTATAAAATTGTATATCGACACACGAAACATAAACATGCATATGACAAAACACGTTCATGCATATAATAAAAGATAAATATGCATGTTAGCCACGAAACATAAATATACAGACAAAACATATTTATGCATATAATAAAACGTGTTCATGCATATAACAAAATACAAAAAAAATGTATATTGGCCAACGGGCGCTAAGGGGCGCACAAGCATGCGGCGGGGCTACGAGCGCACGTTTTTAACGTACATGCATGTTTGTGTTCAACTACATGTCATTTTGTATTCATTTGTATGCATAAGTCAGTTCAACTATATGTATGATTTATCTCAATCACATAAAATCAAATTACTGGTATATATTTATTGTAGCGAAATCAGCGAAATAAGTTTAAATAATCCGAAAAAAATCTTCACTAAAGGATCTATGAGATGAATGGATGAGAATGCATACTATATACTATCTCAAACTCGGGGACTATATGATCTCTTATATATATATATATATATATATATATATATATATATATATATATATATATAGGAGATGGATCGGTAGGAATGAATAATTTGGTAGAAATGAGAATGAATATGGGCCTTTGATTCGTTGGATCAATAGTTAAGATTTAATTTAATTTGTACGCTTTTATGTTTTGTGTGCTACGTGGAATACTATGCAGTACTAGAAGTCTAGAACTCTTCTTGTGCTACGCTACAATGAAAGATTGCTAAACTAATATATTTAACATACGTGCTACGAAGAGATGAAATATGTGCTAGACTAACATGTGTAACATAGTAATTCTGATTATACTACACAAATATGAAAGATATTCTAGACTTACATATCTATTCCTATTTCCTACACTTATTTTCATTATCACATGAACCATCTCCTATATATATGAGATCGTTCAAGTAGGAAATGATAATTTGATAAGAAATGAGAATGAATATGGGCATTTGATTTGCTGGATCAGTGGTTGAGATTTAATTTCGATTGTGCTACAGCTTTATGTTTTGTATGCTACGGATTCTTGCATCACTAGATCTCTTCTTGCTACGTTGCAATGAAAATGTATTAAACTAATATATTTAACATATGTGCTACGAATGGATGAAATATGTGCTAAACTAACATGTGCAACATAGTAATCTCGATTGTGTTACACAAATATAAAAGATGTGCTATTATTCATATTTCCTACATTAAGTAGCTTTCTCACCATAACCTACCCATATATATATATATATATATATATATATATATATATATATATATATATATATAAGAATGATCAAACAATACCGAGCTAGATTTGATATTATATACTATTTGAGAATCGTGTATTAAGAAAGCCTAACTTATATATCATGAAAACAAAATTTATGATTGTAATACATGAAAGCAAAATTTCCTACACTCTATATCACCTATAACATTTTCTAAAATTTCTTACACTCTATACCCATTATATTAAAATAGATAAATTTTCTTATTTTCAGTGGACTAATGTTTGTTTCCAGTCGACCGGAAAGAAGGTTTTCTCGACCGGAAACAAACATTAGTCGACCGAAAACAATGATATTAGTCTATTCTCTTTGTTTTCGATCGATTAATGTTTGTTTCCGATCGAGAAAGTCTTCTCTCTGGTCGACCGAAAACAGACATTAGTCGATCGGTGATAAGCTTTCTCGATCGAAAACAGACATTAATCGACCAAAAATAAAGAAATTAGACTAATTTCCTTGTTTCCGATCGATCAATGTCTGTTTTCGGTCGAGAAAGTCTTCTCTCTAGTCGATCGGAAACAAGGAAATGTGTGGATAAATTGAAAAAATAGACTAATTTCCTTATTTTCGGTCGACCAATGTCTATTTCCGATCGAAAAAGCTTTGTTTTCGGTCGATCGAAACAGACATAATAAATTGATCATGTAGTGTAGCAAATTAAAAGATTGGGTATGAAGACCACACACTTTTATATATTACTCTCTCTCTCTCTCTCTCTCTCTCTCTCTATATATATATATATATATATATATATATATATATATATATATCATGAAAACAAAATTTATGATTGTAATACATGAATGCAAAATATTATTATAAAGCTATATTGCATCTTTTTCAGTTAGATTAAATATCAAATCAAATAATTAAGTGAACTATTGATTTGTCAGTATAATTTAACCCTAGAAAAAAAAAAAGAATCTTGCTTACGTCTCTTAATAAATTAATAATAAATATAAAATTATAATAAATTTAAAGTAAGTGAGTGTAAAATGATGTACCATAAAGATAATAAATGAATACATTAATGAATAATTGATGTAAAAATATGGATCATAAGTGATTTTTTTATAAATAAATAAATATATTTAGAGTAAAAATATAAAATTGATATTTTAAAAAAAATTATGAACGAATCAAAATAAAATTAAATGAATATAATTGACGTCTATCTTTTTTGAGTTAGATTAAATATCAAATCAAATAATTAAGTGAACTATTGATTTGTCAGTTCAATTTTACCCTAGAAAAAAATGAATCTTGCTTACGTCTCTTAAGTTCAACACGTCGCACAAACTTGCACAGTTGCACGATACAGACTACCTCTCGTACATGGTCTGTGAGCTATGGAACTGACAAAATTTACCAGAACCTGCGTACGGATGTTCGCAAATCATTATTAATTAATTAATTAATTATTAAGTATTTCTTGATTATTTTTATTTATTTCAGAGTTTTCATGATTAAAATTTAATAATCCACAGTTAACTAATTAAATGACACATAGAGTTTAATTAAACTATAATTATCTGACGGCATGGTGGCAGCACCAGAGTTTAGCCAGAGTCGGTGTGGTTTTTTCCTAGTAAAAGAAAAAGAAAAGAGTAGAAGCAGCTTTATTTGTGCAAGAAACATTCTGGGGAAACTTACAAAGGAGATATCAATTACCACAAAATGTGCTGGCATTCATCTATGTAAGAATATTTTGGGCATTTTTTTATTTCATATGATTATTTGGACTGAAAAGTGGGTTAATTGGTTGCAGCACAATTGCACAGTTGGGGAATCTGGTGGAGTGTGGTACTCACATTTTTTGTCTCTTCATATATGTCACTTAGCTGCTGCTCCTACTGCAACATTTTACTCACTCTCACTCTCACTCTCTTATATATATAAATATTTGATGTTAATAATGATCCATTTGGAAGTGGTTTAGTGGTGAATCGGTGAACTTATAGCTAAACATTATACGAATTTTGAGGCAGGACTTACCTCGCCGTAATGAAAAAATATCCGAAATTATTCTCATTATATTCTCCCATTACAAATCATACTTTAATAAACATCCAACTTAATTTCTCATGTTTGAAGTCTACTAATTTGAATATCCGATTTTAAGTGGGCCATAGCCGTTCCATATGAACCGGATTAGGTGTAGGATTGGACCCATTTGGAGAGAGAGAGAGAGTGGCTCCCTTGGGGCTGACAGAGCACGTCAACTCATACGTCTCTCCATCCTTTAAGAGATCACATGAATCCCCTCAGTCTACGGACCCCACCATTTTATCCATCTTTTCTATTTTTAGAACTTCTTTTGTCCAATATCATACCATTACTTATTTTCTCTATGGTACATATTTTATCTCTAATATTACCTACTACTTTTACGATATATCATCAAATCAGAGGCAAATGCATCTTTTAAATTAAAAATTATAGGTTTTGATTCTTATTTATCTAAAATTATCAACCTTATGTTCACTTTTTATGAGATTTCACAAAATAAATACTTATATAAAAAGATGTTTTTGTCTCCAAACTAAAATTTCATATTTAATTGATGGAGTGGTTGAAATGAATATCTTTCGAATCAAATAGTTAATTTAATTTGGTCAATTTTTTCAATTTAATTTGACTAAATAAATAGTTTTGACTAACTAATTTTTTGTCTCTAATTTAATTTGCCCATACAATGAGCTATTTTATATAATTTTTTTAACAATATTTGAATCGCACATTCATCTTGCATAAGATTTCATTAACTGAAATTCTAAATAAAATTATATATTTGAATCTCACATTAATTTTACATGAGATTTCATAAATTCAAAACCTAAATATTAAAAATACTTGAATAGCATGTTATTTTTTCACTGAGAGTTTATAAAACTAAAACCTAAATAAAAAAAATATATGAATCTCATATTGATTTTTCATTATACTTCACCAAATAAAAACATATGAAAAATGATATTTATGTTCTCCCGACCAAAAATTCACACTAAATTTATGGAATTACTATACGAAAATGAAATGAATCACTTGTTAATCGAATTTGAGACAACTACGGTTAGGTATTTAAAAACTAAACGGGTCCAGAAATAGAGCGGCATGTCTACATAAAATTTTCTTAGTTTTAATCTTTTGTTAATTAGTTATATTATTTACTATTAAGATATATAATTAATTATTGTAACAACTTATATTATATAATTAAATAGGTTCGGATAATTAATACAATTTGGGACGAGTTCGGATATATACATTATAGAAAGGTTTTGTGGCTGAATCATGGACTCATCATTTTGGTTAATCATTATGTTGCGCCACGATCAACAATTTCGAGTGGCTGAACAATAACCCATTGTTTCCATTCAACCATGCTCATCACGCTCAACAACTCGGGTGATTGAACCGTAGCAAAAATGAAGTTGTTTTTGAATTTCTACTTATAAATAACAACATAAAATAACTTTCATTGAAACTCGACGGAATATAATTTGTACATATCGATTTGCTATCAAAACTCAAGGGAATTACAATTCTAATATAAAATTATTTAATTTATTATGATTATAAACACAATATAAAATAATTTCATGTCGATACTAAACTAAATACCTTACAAGTAACACAACATAAAATAATTTCATGTCGATACTTAACTAAATACCGTACAAGTAACATCTCTAAAACTTCCGACAGCTCACATTCATCTTCCCGAAGGACTCGGCAAACCTCAACAGAGAGGGACCACGAGAGTCCTTCACCAAGCAAGTTGAAACTCACCTTCGCGCTAAATTGATAAACCGCAACCAAGGCTTGAATGAGGTATAACTCATTACCTCTTCTTTTCCCTTTCATCCGAACATAATGCCTACGTGGATTTTTTTTTTTATTTTTCTCTTTTATTGTTATTTATTCTAGTTATTATTAATTTTTATTTTGTAATCCTCGATTTGTTATTACAATTGATATCAATTATCTTAACAACTTATACTTATAAATTTGATCAGGTTTAGGTAATTAACGAACATTATTATATAGGTTTGAGACGATAATGAATATTAAAATCAATTTTAATTGGGTTTAGGACGGATACAAGTATATATATTTTAGACGAGTTCCGATGGTTGAAACATAGTCTCATTATTTCGGTCCATTGTTGTGCTCCGTCAGAATCAATCAGGATTGCTGAATCTTAGCATTATCATTTCATTCAATCACCCCTACTCCACCATGGTAAAGAAACTAAAGAAACTCATGCCTCATGGTGATTGAACTCTAGTCAAATATGAAGTATTTTTTTAGATTTTTACTTATAAATAACAACATTAAGTAATTTTTCTATCAAAATTTGATAGGATATAACTTATATATGTCAAATTTAAACACTTTGCCCTAGTATAAAATTTGTTTCTTTTATTATAACCATAAACACAACGTAAAATGATCTATATTGAAACTCAGATTACATACTAATATTAATAATATTAACGTGATGATATAGTATGAGATCTCGCCCTCTAAAATATAACTATTTAAACACCAACTATAAAATATAGAACCTAAAACGGTTTTATCCCCTTTTGTCCCTTAGGGACGATCCAATGGTTAAGGTGGGTTCATGTGGACAAAATGTCATAGGTTCGAACCCCACCAAACGTCTCTAAGGATTTGAGCATGTCACACCTGGTGTTCCAATTATTGTTTACCTGTCATGTGTGGTTTGCATGCTACTGTAGAGGAACGTGAGATTTACACAGTGCGCATCGTAGATAGCGGTTGCGTGTTCCCCATGATACCAAAAAAGAACCTAAAACGATTTGTTTACCGTTGAGAAAAATTTTAAGTTGATCAAGGCGAATTTAAGATTAAAAATACTCGACTCGACGAGCTTCCAGAATTCATTTTTCTTACACTTAATTCGATCTTTAATGTATATAATTATTTCAGCTATGTCATAAGTAAAGACGTCGATCTTAAATTTTTATAAAGTCACAAAAAATCATATACATCCGTCCGCACGGTGTGGACAGGTAAAGATATCATTGTCCTTAAAAAAATATTATTTATATTGTAAAAAAGTACCATTTATTTTTATACACCGTAATTTGAAAAATATCATTCATATTGAAAAAAAGTATCATTTATAATGAAAAAAATATCATTATTTATACATACGAACGTCCACACATGAGATCACATCTTCTAATGTTTTTTTAAGAAAAAGTATTTATATAAATAGTCGAGTCAAAACCGCGCCCGGGCTTAAATTTTCGGGATATTCAACTAAAAAGTCAAACAAATTTTTAGTGAAATAGATTCGGCGTCTTTGCCATCGAAATAGATTCAGATATTACATTAATGTTGTGATTTAGAAATTGTAAATGAATATTGTATTGTTATAGTTTTTGTATTAAAAATCTAATTATATTTACAAAACCAAACAATTTCGAAAATTTAAATTAATTGCTCAACCAAAAATAAAATATAATAAAAGTCAGTATTATTATTTCACTCGAATCTTATATAATTACAGCAAACAATGTGGTTTCAACTAAAATTTTCTATACAATTAGGACCCACTTGTTGCGAAAAAACACACACCACAATCACGACAGAAAATAAAGAACACGAGAATTGTTAACCTTAGTTCGTCTTGCGACTACGTCTAGGGGCGATGCCAAGCTAGAGATTTCAATATGAATTTCAGATACTGATTACAATGAAGAGCGGTTATTAAATAGATGAATAACATAACCCTAACCCTAAGCCCATTAGGGCTCCGCCTGAGCTCAGAAAATATAAGCCCAAAAAGTTGGATCACCGGAATCGTGGTAGAGTGTACAGTCCATTCAGGCTCCATACTCCAACACCACTGGCACAATTTGCAGGGAATTAGAATTACAAAGAAAAAACATGGTTTCTATTTTTAAAAGATAATTATAAAATAAAATCGTGATCTACATTTTGCAAATTTGACACAAATTTTAAAATATTTGGCAACACTACAATTTTCTAATTTATAGCAAATTAAACATATTCATCCCAAAGATGTTCAGCATAAAAACAATCCTATTTCGACCAAAAAAATAATATCATCAATCAAAAAAAAAATCTTGCAAAGAAGTATTCCCTTCCGTTCCATACAAAGTGGTCTGTATTTTTTTAGGCTATCCCATTTAAACTTATCTATTTTTTTTAAAAAAATTATCTTTTAAAAAATGATGAGACTTATTTATTTTTATTATTTTAATTAATTTATACTTTTTTTCTAAATCGAAAAAAGAATTGATGGTCTAAAATGGGACGAAAGGAGTATAAGTCACCTAACGGCTGCAGATTCCGACGACGTCAAGACAAAAATCTTTGCACAAAGTGGTACTATTGAAGTATTTTTAAAATAGTGTCGTGTCAAATTATTTAGTTTGATGGAAAATCTAATTTAATTTTCAAAACAAACAACACTGATAAAAGGTCGACGGGTGGAGGTGGTGGTGAGAGGTGTCAGAAACGCCATTTGCACACGTAAAATTAATTACTCTACCAGCTCCCTTAAATGCCTTCTCCTTCCTTAATTTTTGTTTTTTCTTAATTAATTTCTAACTAATACCACCCACAAATTCAGTCGTACCTCCGCCTTGTTTTAAACGCGCCGCCACCACGCGCCTCCTGGAGTTCCGCCACATGTCAGCCGTCAGTGCTCCACACGCGTCGTGGAACTGTTTTTTTCCCCTCTGCAGATGCATTTACTCCGTGGCCTATTCCATCGATAAAAATTAAAGAATCCATCCATTTTGAGAATATCAAATAATCCAGATATGATTATATAGGAGAAGAGAATAAATTAATTAAAATGATAAAAAAAGATAAGTTTTGTAATTTTTAAAAAAATAAATATTTTTTAAAATAAAACTGATCATCTTAAATGGACAATCCAAAAAAAATATATATTATTTTGGGTAGAACGGATATAATATGTTACTAAAACTTGGATTGCTATGAGTCTCAATATTCATTTTAGTTTTACTATTTATTTAAGGGTTAGATACCAGTGTCGTAATTAATATCTATGACTTAGAAGCCTTGTGGTTATTATAAATAGTAAACGTGATACTAACAGTGGGGCCCATCTAAAATCCTTTCGTGTATAGTGTAGAATTTTTATTTCGTCACGATTTTGTATATTATCATTTGTTTATATTCATATTGAGCGGTTATTAGAATATAATAATATAAAATACCTAGAAAAATAGTGAATTTGAGGACCAGAAATGTGCAGGGCCGCAGGCACATAACTATGCTATTTTTTACCTAGGTGAAAATTGGGTTAACACTTGACACATTCACTCACACTTGACCGGCTATACCAGGTGAGGAGACAGAGATAAATGATGATTAATTTTGTTAAGAACAAATAGAAAACGTAAAGAAGAGATATAAATTCTGAAAAAGGAATTTGTAGCTTTGTGTGTGTGTGTGGAAAATGAACCAATAACAAATGGTTGGGTAACCTCTGACTTGCCACAAGGGCTGCTTAATATATAGTATGAAATAGCATTTATATATAGAATGTGAAGTTTAAATAAGAATTATTTTTAATGTGAAAATTAAGAATTATGAAAATTTACTGTGAATAAAATAAATTCACTATAAAAGTTAATGCATCCGTTGAGAAAGATAATGAATTAAAAACTTAGGAATATTCACTCAGGTTCAAATCCCATGAGAATTTTTTTTATTTTTTTTTGTATTCAGTAATTTTTTTTAATGTATTAATCAATTTTCACAATGAATTTATCATTTTCTGGTTCTTACGTTCTCACGATAAAAATGATTCTTACATTAACTCTCTCCAATAAAATTATATCTTAAATAATTTCACGATATATATATCTTAAATTATATATGATTCTCACGTTGTCACAATAAAAATAGTTCTCACGGTAAATTATTATTTCTAAAAAAACTTAAACTTTGCCATCCCATCCCAAAAATTTAACTTTGGAAGAATGAAATAAATAACTTCAGCCAGCTCTCCTATTCAGTGCTGGCCATATGTATCCCCTATTTTTGTAATATGAAATCCGAATATTTCTTTTATGAATTATTTTAGTAGTCAGTTGCAATTCTTTCATCCTCAAATTATATAAATGTCCTTTTAATCATCATTTTAGAAAATGTGATGTAAAATGTTATTATGTATGAAAAATGGTGTAAAATATACGAGTACATTTATAGCGAGGAAGAATATTTTTGTCCACTATCTTATACAACAAATTATCTTATCCACTAAGCTCCAATTTTATACCCCCAAAACCAAAAAAATTAAGACAAAGAAAACCCAAGCTACAGGTAGCCGGTGGCTCAATCCTAGGGCTAAGTAATGCACGTATTGAAGCAAAAAATAGTATTACTATATATAGCTGATATCATATTAATTAAGCTGCCGAATTTAAGCTCAGAATTATGGACTATGAAGATCAAGAAGAGGAGCAAGAGGGCGAGATAGGCTACACCAAAGACTCCCTCCCCCACCCGCTCCGAGGCCCGACCAAGCTCCCCAGCCCGGTCCACGACGCGGTGCCGCGCAAGGCCCGGTACAAGGAGTGCCTCAAGAACCACGCCGTGGGCATCGGCGCCCACGCCGTGGACGGCTGCGGCGAGTTCCTCCCGCGGGGACGACGGCACCCTCGAGTCCCTCAAGTGCGCCGCCTGCGGCTGCCACCGAAACTTCCACCGCCGGGAGTGCGACCCGCCGCCGCCGCCCCGTTCATGGGCCAGCCGCAACTGCTTCTCGCCCACCAGTACCCGCACGGGCATTTCGGGTTCCGGGGCCCGGGCGGATACCTGGGCCCGATCCAGAGGGCAGCGCCAATGGCGCTGGCGCTTCCTTCGAGCTCGGGGGGCGGGGGTCCCTCAAGGGACGAGATGGAGGATTATTACTCGGGCCCCGGGAGCGGCGGTGGAGCAAAGAAGCGGTTTCGCACGAAATTCACGGCGGAGCAGAAGGATAGGATGCTGAGCTTGGCGGAGCGGCTGGATTGGAAGATCCAGAAGCAGGATGAAGAATTGGTGCAGCAATTCTGCAGCGAAGCCGGCATCAAGAGGCACGTGCTCAAGGTGTGGATGCATAACAACAAGCACACTCTTGGTAAGAAAACCTAGCCCCAATTCTGTCGGATTCCGGAACTGAACGGCGTAGTGATGAGGATGTTTGGTGTGAATTTGGAGGCGAATAGTTAGTATTTTATGTCGGAGAATCATTTGTGTTTATCTTTGCTATTTATAGTATGATTTTGTAACTTAATTTAGGGTGCATGCGCTAGTGCAAACAATTAATTAGCTGATATATCTAGGAATTTGGGATGCTGATTTCGGAATTCTGCTATTTCAGTTCTAATTTTAGTTCAACTAGGGTTTTCTTTTATTTTATCTATCAATTTCTTTCCTTAATTTCTTGTACATTTTGAATTTAATGTTGCTATTGTATGGTTCTGGCAGGTTTATTTTAGATATGAGAATTAACAGAATATATAATCTGATTCATGCGCTTAAGATTTCTTGAACTTTCTTTGCTTGATTTCATTTTATTTGTTTTGTGAAATATATGAGTTAGAGCCATCTTCTGTTAGTTTTCAGCATTCAATTTCCCCAAACCACCTTTTTGTTTTCATTGTGCAGAAAAACCTGAAGCCTTTTGCACAGCATTCATTGCCTGTGTTGGTAGAATTTCGAATTCTGTGCTCCTTTTTCTCTTTTCGCATTTCATGGAAGAAATTTTATTAACTTCTTTTCCAACTTTTTCCGTCACACTTCACACCTCTTGCCCATCCATTAAATGTGGATGGCGCAAAATTAAATTCCTTTATTTTCACATCTTTTCCATTTTATTTATTTTTATTTTTTCAGATTGCATGTATTTCATCCTCTCCCATTTAAACTCAGTGCTAGCTGTACCTCAAATGTAATAAAGTAATTAAGTCCTAATTTTACTTTTGTATTCAAGAGCTCACTATCGTCGTATATTGACAAGTGATCGAACGTACATTTTTTAATCGTAGATTATACGTGCAAACAAGTGGCAGGTGTAGCATCTATAAGACTTTGTACTCGCGACTTTACACTAGATTGGCGACATGTGTAACTAGATTGATAATTATTAAATTTCAACTCACGATAGTTGTGATCAAATTTCATATGTTAGTTCCTTAATCGTGGTGGTGATCGTCACTTTTTTAATTAGTAATTTTGTGTCTATTTGATTTGAAGCTATTTAGATGCAATTCAGTTAATGTACAAGTGATCTTGCCTAATTTTCTTAGCAAATGCATCAATTTGTAATTTAGATTTGATCATATAAACCTTATGTTTGAATGTAAACATTTTGTCTTGTGACAACAGTGATTGAAGTTACAAGTGCAGCAATATTACTATTGGTGCAATAAAATGTGACATGAAATATCACAGTAAAGCTTATTACACTGCTATAGATCGAGACTAGCCACTCGTAACTTGCAAAAAGAATTACAAATAGTACTGTGCTCTATGAGGCGATAAGCTCTATGTATTTGATTTGGCATACTTGCCAATAGGCTTCTCATCTAAACTTGCACAAGTTTTGCCCTTCTTTTCAACCTTGTACTTTATTTCATCAAGTAATAAAATATTTGTTGCACATGCTAATTTTGTATTCGCATGAGATACTTGTATATTACTCCTCCGTCCACCAAAAACGCATCGATTTTGGTGGCACGGTTTTAAGAAAGTCAGAATGAGTGTAAAGTAAATGTGTATAAAAAGGTGTCATTGGGATAATAAATGAATATATTAATGGATTGTGAGTGTAAAAAGATGGGCCATGAGTGTTTTATTGTAAATAAGTGGATAAGTTGAGGGTAAAAATGTAAAGTTGGTGTTTCTAAAAAAGGAAAGTGCACATTCTTGGTGGACGGACCGAAAAGGAATTAAATGCACGTTTTTGATGGACGGATGGAGTAATAGATAATATAAAACAAATGGATACAAACCAATTTCATTTATTTTTATACAATAATACAAGATTATATATCATACAAAAATATAAGTAAGAAAATAAGATATTAATATATAATATAATTTAGAGTAGAGGTCTAAATGCGAAGGAAAATGTAAAGAATATATAGATGCTAAAAAAATATAGAGGTGGTCTCTATGAGGACGTCTTCATGTGAGGACCATACTTAATTAAGAAATGAGACCACACTTAATTAGAAAATATGAGGACCACAATATTCAATTAAAATTTCTAATTAAATATGATTCCCAGCATCCTCATGTAAGGTTGTTATTGCAGGAGACTCTGTCATAAATCTATTTAATTAGGGGGAAAAAAAAGCTAATAACCATGTTATTTCTCACAAATTATTGTCTTCATCTCATTTCCTTTTCTTGTTTTATAGTACTGGATTCCTGGCATTTTATGCGCTTTTATGTATTCACTGGAAATTAAAACCAAAAGGGAGAATGAGAGAAAAACACAAACGCAATTTACACTTTTTTAGGTCTTGGGTAGATAATAATTTTGAGAGGTGAGGATGGTCTTCCTCTCGAGTCATAATCCAACTTCCGATAAATACATTAAAAGACACCGTCTGTAATGATTTTACACCATATTCATTATTTTTTAACTTTTCATACTCATGCAGAGGTGTCAAAACAAATTCAGTCTGGCCCGACCAGATTTTGCCTAGGTTAGACTCAATAAAAACATGTCCAACCGAATTTAGGGTCAGGCCGGACCCATCCACAATTGCCAAAGTCCGGTTGGTTCGGACCGACCCGGAAAATTTACATAAAAAATGTGTTTCTGGTTTGATTGGGTCATATTTTATTCGGCCCAACGCATCTTAAATCAAATCAGGTTTTTGGAAAAGCCCGGTCAGCCTGACCCGTCCATTTGTCAACTCTACCCAGAAGTCCGCAACTGCATAAGTTCATGAGATTCAAGTCGAAATGTTGCTCTACAAACTATATATTATAAGTCGGTCTGCATACATGGTTCTTGTTATTTAATATATATATCGCAAACAGTGCAAGAGAATGTGTTTTTATTTTTATATTGGAAAAAATATGGGGCTAAGTTTGATGTTCGAGAGATCCTAAGCATTGTTTTATGTCACACTAATCTATTATTATTCTCTTTAACCGAATTTTATTTACTTCTTATTTTTCCTTACTTCAATGTTTGTGATGTTCGAAAGCGAACATGTGGCACTACTGCAGCGTATAACGGCTTCTGATGCAACATTTGCTACAGTCCACATGATAAATGTATCGACATCTACACATAAATCCCACCAACATATGCACTTCTCAATAAATTCTTCCAAGTGTATTCAATCGAATTTCACCGTCATTTGTATTTAAATTTAAATTCTGTATCATAATGGATTCAAATATAAGACATTTGATATCAAATATTAACTGTTCGACTAATAAATTACACACACACACCAATATTTCTGTTTTATTATAAAGTAATGTCTAAATGATTCTATAAGGAGATATTTTGTGAAATAAATTACAAATACATATTAATATTTAAAAATTGAGTGAACTATGCATATTGCATGGTTTGTGTGTTTGGAAATCAGAGTCCAAAAGAAATGGAAAAAGACAAATGAGATCATCTATTACCTATTTGTGTGACATTCTTTATTTATTTTTATTTTTTATTTATTTGGTATCATGGAAACCCGCACCGCTACCTTAGGTGTATTTGGGTAAATCCCATTCTCTGCAATAGCCGCAAACCACACAGACAGTAAACCACACTTGAAAACCAGTGTGATGTGCTCAAACCCAAGACATTCTTTATTGTATATATGGATGAAGGATATAAGGTAATTTTAATAGTTTAGGATAGTTAAATGTTAGGGTGTATATTTTTCTTATGTTAATCCTAAATCCTAAACCTTTTGTATTGTCATGTATCGATATCCATAAATATAATTGGAAATGTCACACTAAAATGTAACAAAAGATCTGAATTTGAAAAAAGAGGGAGTAAAATTTATTCCCAAATTAACTAATGCCTACTATGGAAACAAATTGATCAAATGTTGACACTCATATTTCCATGTTTATAAGGTTGATATGATGTCATATGTGTAGGGACTTGTGTGTTTGTTAGCTAATTTAGGCTTACTTAAATTTATTGTGTAGAACTTGTTACTTGCTTGTACTTTCGATGAATTTGTAGAAACATCAGGACAAAGTTAAGAAGAATGAGCATGATAGGAATAAAGTTCATCTCGATACAAGTGGGCACAAACGACTCGAAACGAAGAAGAACGAGCTCGAACAAAATCAGTGCGTAGAAGCCCAGAGTTCATGCGGTCACTAGCACGCAACAACGAGCATGCAAAATTCGTCCAGAAGACCCCGCAGTCACACCGCGTGGCCGCGTGTGGCACCGACTCTCCCACTTGTAAAAGACGAAAATTTGGGTTTTTAACCTATTTTGAGCGTATTTATGAGATTCGGTGTAATATTTTACTGCTATACATATAAATATTCCATAAAAGCTCTGAAAAGGGAGCCCGTCACATATTTTATAATTTTGATATTTTTTTGGAGCTTTTGGAGACGAGAAGAGAGAAGAGAAAATCAAGGGCTTGAAGATAGCTAGATTCTTACGAATCTCCTTATGGTTTTTATTATTTATGATTTTATTTTCCTTTGATTTTAGTATTCTAGTTAACGTGCATATGTGTGGCTAGTTTTTTATTATCCTAGGATTAAGGAGTAAACATATATGATTGTTGGATACAGTTTGGATTAATTAATGTAGTTCTTTTCTTCCTTTTTATATTCTTAGATTTATTGTTTGCTTATGGTCTGATCACCAATTTTGCATAATTTATTGTATTGATTTGATATCCAGAAATGATAGCTAATATTTGATTGGAAACATAAAACATACTTTTCAATATTAGCTGAGAGGTCTTGAGATCTGTGTAAGTCTTATAATCTTATCGGTCTGTTGAGAGTTGCATGCTTAAGTAAAAATATGAACACATTAGTCTTGCATGTAATCTACGGTTTATTCGCTATGAGAGTAGGTTTAAACTATTTTTATGATTTTCTTAGGAAGAATTGAATTTGTAATTGGTTAATTCATCTGTACTGGTTTGATTGTCTGAATCTGTTGAAACTGAAGTTCTAGAATATTCTTTATCTATTTTAATCTCCAATTTTATCCATATTTGTTATTTAATTTAATTGCATATTTTTAGGTGTTTAATCACAACTCTGAATCTTTAGTCTAGATAGAGAATTTTTGTGAGTAATAATAGTTACTTATAGTTTACAGTCTCTGTGGAATACGATATTGTTTTCTATTGTACATAATTACACCCATACACTTGCGATGCGGAAATAATTAGTGAACAAATGTACCTTTCAGTTTTGAATCTTTGACATAACTTATAGTTATGCACTTACATTACTTGTGATTTCATTTCGGTCAGTTGCATTTTTTTTTTCATTTAAATAATTATATATTATAGCTAAAATAGATTTTAGTTATATATATGTATAAGTAATACTCTTTCCGTCTCATTTAAAATGTCATATTCTTTTATGTTGCCCCATTATAAATGTCACATTCCATTTTAATAAATCCTTCAAAAGGTGTCGATCATAACCATTTTTTAGCCCTTTAATTACTTCATACATTTCTCCTAAATATCCATGTCCAAAAGAAATGAAACACTTTAAATGAGACGGAGGGAGTGCATTTTTTATTAAGTTTATAAATTAAAAGGAATTTTCAATTGAAAATAAATACTATAGTAGATTTTCTTAGAAAAGGCATACTACTATATAAAACGGATAAGAGTATTCATATATATTTGATATAATAAGCATAATTTCAGCCAAAAAAAACTTACTAAATTCTACTTGTTATTACAAGTTATTTTTATTTATTTAATAAGAATTTTGATAAGGAAATAAAGTAAGTGCCATGGATATATAGTTACTATAGTAAGTATATATATATAAGAAAATGTGAGTGACGAACATGAAAATTCATAAAAATGCTAGTGAAAGATATAGTTGAATAAGAACAAGATGACTGCGAAACAAAGATCTTCATATTCCATTTGCATGTCGCGCCTTTATATGTTCAAAAATGTACCTAATGTCTCAAGTTCGAATTTCTAGATATTATTCTCTATTTTGAGCCATCTAATAGAATCAAACTTCATAGTTTAGATTCAATAATGGTCGTGTTAGCCGTTGGAATTATATTCGCAATTCCTTGAACAATATGTTTCCAAAAAAAGTTGAGTTCAATAAGTATTAATGAAATAAAATTTGCAAAATACCTTATTTATATGTCTAATTATATTTTACTCATTTATTTTCGGTACACTAAGAATTGGAATGAGCAAAGTTAATATTTTGAATAATTCTGTGTGATGTGCAGTAGCTGCAGCAGCAGGCCCATGCTTATACACCTGCACCCACTACATATTTCCTGCTGCAATTGATTTTCAGTATCTGAAAAGGCTGTCTATTTTTTCATAATTGTATTTGTGGTCCACAAATACAAACAAAAAGGCTACTTTGGTCCAAAAATACAATCATTTGCCTTTGAAACTTCCAGAACTTCAGACGTTTAAGAAAAGGACCCTGTTTCCCTATATAATATACAGTGAAATACTGAAATGCTTCCTTTTCGTTTTTTGAAGTTCATCAAAATATAAAATACAGAGTCAAGTGCTAAATAGTTCACGAATTTTGATTCGATTTTAGTTCTCGATATATTTTATAAATTATTGTAATAATAATATTAGTTTCAACATAAATACGTTCAATATATTTGATGATATCATTTTGATCTCAATATTCATAGAACGTCGTTCCATAATTGATATATGACGAGTGCATATCATATTTTATCCCAATATGGAAAAAAATACTCCACCTTATTTTTCCATTTATCCTAAAAATTAAGTTATAGTTTACATAGATTTTTAACATATATTTATAGTTTATACTGATGCTACTTTTGTTTACTTTCGGGGAACTCATATTTAGTTGTACAAAATTGCATAATTTTGTAATTATTAATTTTTCCTAAAGCGGCAAGTAAACAGCTATCGAAAACGGTATTATTGTATTCCTAAAAAACTGGTCTTATTATACACGTTAATTAATCATGTACAGTCTGCGTCAATGACATAAGCAAATTTATAAAGGAGGTCTAAATTCAAAATATAAAAATTAAAAAGTTGTCTGTCAACCTTTTCTTGTCATATTTATTAAGAAAATACTTATCGAAATTTAATATTTCATGACGGTACGATCGGCACAAGATAATAAAATTGGGACTAGATAAAAAAAAATGCTCGGTCACATTTATTAAAGAAAATAGGAAATTCCATTTATAGGCTTTTAATATTTAAATTGCGACAATTTGTGTTAACTTAGAGGTGTAGTTGTCAGTATGTCTGACAAAAATTATATAGAGTGTCATGTGATTACTCAGTCAGTTGAACAAAAGTTTTTGCTATGTATGTGCTATCTCTTCTTAATTTTCACGAAAATTAAATTTGAACTTAACTGTACTATATTTTGGTGCTGAAAATAGTTGCAGATGAATGTATTAGTCTATGATGATAGAGTGGTCCTTGTAAAATTGAGCCTACGGATTGGAATAGACAGTCGACTTGAGTTTGATCCTCGACCAGTAAAGTGTTTGTTTCTTATCTTAGTATCATTAATTTTTTCGTTATAAAATATCTGAATTAATATTTTACCTATATCAAAATCGACATTTCAAACATCTGGTACTCTTGATTAGGGATTTAAAAGTTTACAAGGTAATAATCTATTTGTCTTATAACTTCTCCCACAGAAAATACATTGAATTATTATATTTTTTTAAGTAGAAACTTGATTATATTTTTAAATGATCAACTATGATTAGAGGTGCCAAAATGAGTCCACCCAATAAGACCGTTGGGATACTCGGGATTTAGGTTTGGTTGAACTTCAAAATTAGAGGCCCGAAAATAATTGGGCCTAAAAACCCATCCAAAAAAATCCAGGGCTAATCAGGTTTTTTGGCAAAAAGGCCTGGTGCTTTTCGGGCTAAACTATCTACCTAACTATAATATTAAATTTATATTTTTATATAATTATTTACATAAATAAGTTACATAATTATTTAATAATACTAGATATATTTATACATATTCCTATATTTAATTTATTATTTTATATAATTATATATATTTTATAATTAATATGTCAATTTTATATTTTAAAAATTAAACTAAAAAACTCCCTCAGCTGGAAAGCCCACCCGAGACTGGGCCGGACTTCATAGTTATAGGCCCAAAAAATTTCAATCCGACCCCAGCCTAAAAAAGTGTACAAGCCCGCTGGGTCGAGCCGCCATTTCGGTACTTTTGCCGGCTCTAAATTTATGTTCGTAGTTCATATACATGGGCCAAGGCCCAGTACCTTTTGTAACTATTATTGATAATTAATTTGCATTGGCCAAAGCGCAGCAGCCCATAAATACTTTTTTGGCTAATAGCTCAAAAACACAATTAACAACGAGACGTATACTTATTACAGTACTGCTCAAACGTTGTTATAGAGAGCATGTGTTCCACTTATAAGTCAACCTACTATTTAATGAACATCACACCTAACTCCGCATCAATTGAGAATTTTTATTGGGGTAAAAGTCTAAAATATCTCAATGTTTATCTAAAGTTTCAAAAATATCCTTACATTTAAAATGTTGTAGTTTTATATTTAACGTTTGTCTCAAGTCTCAAAAATGTGCCAACATTTAAAAGATTGCATTAGTGTACGCAAAGTTTGTCTAAAATCTCAAAAATATCCCGAGTTCAAGTTTTCAAAATTGAAAAATTGACATGACGGGCCAGAACTTGATGTGGATTATTCATTTCTTTTAAAAATTAGTGGTATGAAAATATTAATACATATTAATATTGCTTGTCAAATGCACCAAAAAAAAGTTGGAGTCATATATGGTTGTTCTTTGATGTACAAAGTTACCTGCTCTTTCTTCAATAATCTATATACAAAATATAATGACTCAATTGAATAGAAAGAGAGGATTATTATGCTAAATTTGACTGGAATAGCTTCCTTATTTCAGCTGCAACTTCTCGGAACACAATTTTTGTAGAGAGGAATAAACCACGTCAATGCATACAAAGAGAGAAGAATAATCAACGTCAATTTCTGACTTGCCACGTCGATTTTTCGATCTCGGAAAATCAAATTCGGGAAAATTTTGAGACTTCAGACAAACGTTGGATACAAAAATACAATCATTTAAACGTATGAATATTTTTTAGACTTTTGAGACTTAAGGTAAATGGTTGGTACCAAAATGCCATACTTTGGAGATGGTCTCATGTACATCTGTCCGTATATACGGACTTTGATACATTTTTTCAGTGTAAATGATATTTTTCTTCAATATAATGATACATTTTAATTACAGGGTAAAAAATAAATGATACTTTTTTAATGTAAATGATATTTTTCTTAATAATAAATAATACTTTTGTCCACCCGAATCGTGCGGACGTATGTACACGAGTTTTTATGAAACTTTTAACATTAAAAGTTTTGAGATTTTAGTTAAACAATAGGATATTTTAGATGATTATCCCATTTTTATTTAATAATCTACTCAAAGTATATTAATGATTGCTCTACTAAACTCAATTAATTACTGTATCTGATTTTTAATTCTCTCTTTAGGGCCTGATACGTGACTTCATCAATGTGTCATCAAACAACTTCACCACTGCAAGTTTCATTCTAGTATAAATTATTAGAATATGAGATAAATATACACAAGTCAAGAGGGTACTGATCAAAGATAAGTTCACCTATCTGACCCTACACGACAGAACTCATGTGGGAAATCTCACATGACATAACTCATGTGCCAAACCTGGCATGACAAAGCTCGTGCAAAGAGAGCATGCGTGACAAAGCTCATACACCAGAGCTCGTACGACATAACTCGTGTGACAAAGCTCACGCCTTAAAACTCTCAAGACAGAGCTCATGCAATAGAGCTCACGAAACATAACTCGTATGACAGAGTTCATGTGCCAAAAGAGTCTTAGCTTTGCTCATCAAGGACTTTGATATCCCAGACATACCTATATGTCTGAGTTGTCCGTGTCTTAGTCTTTTGAGCTAGTACTTAGGGAAACACTCACATATTTACTCAGCAGCTCTGCTCGCCTTAAGCCAAAGCATTTATAATTAAGACAAAGTTGATTCGTCAATCTTACTTGTAACTATCTAATATACGTAGGTACAATCATGGACCACTCCATGTGTCAAGCTCCTTAGTGATTCAAGGACGAACATTCTAACAAACTCAGTAGTTTAAATTGTGCAGTTTAAGCCGTCTTAGCTTGTGCACATGAAAATGTGCCCCTACAAAAAAAACATTGTTACCCCTTATTAAAGGTAATAAGTCTAAAATGTCCTCCATGCATGGCACTCTACAAATACCTCACTTTTGATTCACAAGGAGGTACACACATGTTATTTTTCTCTCAACACCAGTGTTGAATACTATGAGATTCATTTCTTGAACGGAATCTAACTCGAGGATCATAGTCTCTTCCCGAAAAACTCATTCGATTATGTTTTGTAGTGCTTAATTACAACGATAAAACCTGTTGTACGCATACTTCCGACACTCCAAGAGCTTGACAGTATCCTTCGCTGACAAACTCACCTTAATTCAATCTACCAAGTTCGAAGTACATCTTCTTCTTTTTTTGCTAGATCTCCAATTCATATCTAATAGAAAGTTTTCTTATTAGATTTTAGTATAGAATTATAAATTCATTCAGTTAGAGAAATCTAAGAAATAATAGTTTTTTTAAGTTTAGTTTCCTTTTTTCTGCATAAAATAAAATGTGAGGTGTGAGATGTTAGAAGATTTGCAAGTGAACATTTGAGATGCTTGTAAGGATGCGAACATCCACAGTTTGAGATATTACGATAGAAAGGTTAAAACTTTGTGTATACTATTAAATATGTTTAATGCCCACCTATATTATATAAATTATTTGGCATATTTAGTAGTAATTATTAAATAAGAATCGAAATGAATATATCCCAAATAATGAAAAGAATAAATCATATCGATACATCTGATTAAATTTTAACACTATAAATAATCACAAATTAATATAAGAAATATTAATCAACCCCAATTAGGAATTTGTTAACTAAGAGCTGAAAATGATCATAAACTCCAAGGCAATAACAGATCCTGTATAGTTAATTGTTAGTAATAAAACAACATAATTAATAAAAATAATTAAACCTATAATATATATCAAAACCAAACATTAAAAAACTAAAAGATACATCAAAGACTCCCCACTATGGATGAACATATTTTTATATAATCAATAATAAAACCTCTCAAAAAATTATAATAAACGTAATGTAGTTCAATAAAATAAGATCTTAAATAAAATCCAATAGAACATAAAATATTAGAGTCCTCTATAAAATTGGTCTCGGACAAAGAGTCCTCTATAAAATTGGTCTTGTACAAAGAGATTACCCAATGTTACAAAGTTCCAGGTAAGAAATGGAGCATAGTAATCGGATTTCCCGAGGGACGCACTTATTTATACTTTTAGACATCATGGGGTGTATTTATAAATTATGAGAATCCAAAAGTTTCCCGAATTAGTTTTATATTACGTAATGGAGTCAATCTATCAAAATATCTATTTTGACATTGCAAAGATAAAAGTGTTTATTAGGATAAAAAGGTAAAAGAAAATCACTTTTATGTGTAAAATACTTTTTTTATCATTGTGGATCTATAAAATTCGCGATCATTTTAAGAGTTATTGCTCATAAATTGTCTCTTTTATATTTGAATTCAAGAATTGAGGGAGATAACTCATGAATTATCTTTTTTATACCTAAATTCAAGAGTAGGAGGAAGACAACTCATGAATTGCCTCTTTTATACTTAAATTCAAGAGTGAAATCAAATTTAGTCTTGAATTAGAGATAAAAAAGACTAATTCAAAAGTTAATTCAACTCAAATCTTGAATTATAAGCAAACTATGTTAATTCAAGAATAAGAATAAAATAGTAAGTAATTTTTATCTTTAATGGTTAGTTTTATTTTTACTATATGAAAATGAATATATTATTAGGTCTCTTAAATAACAAACAAATAATAAGATTGGAATTCAATGATATCTAATTGACAAATAAGTCGACAAAAAATCGCGATCACATAAGACACAATACTCATCTTTCTTTGTGAACTATCAATCTAGTTGAGGTGGTATCCTCGTATATCCGTCCATATATAAAGACTTTGATATGTTTATTCAATATAAATGATACTTTCTAGATTGTAGGATAAAAACAAATGATATTTTTTAATGTAAATAATATTTTATTAACAATAAATGACACTTTTATCTATCTCATCTTGACTGCATGACGGATGCGCATGAGTTTTGTGAATCGCTTTGATACTCAAGTGAATCGGTGGTGGAACGAGATTTTCTATTCAAGTAAATCCAACTTATAATTGATCTATAAATCCCTAAACAAAAATTAAATTAAATTTTAGAAATAAATTATAATTTTGGTATAATTATAATATGTTTTAAATTATATCACAATGTTAAAAAACAAGAAGTTAAACACGACAATTTCATAACATATCTCTTCTAGGCCAATTAATTGATAAAGATGAAACATCAATAATATAATATGCGTTTGTATAAAAAAATTCATCTACCTAATTAAAAATAAAAAATCATAATGAGCCATAATTCCCAATCTTCCAAATTGGCGTGATTGACAACATCATCGATAATTTGTTATAGATATATTTTCATTGATGTACTATATCATTTCACTAGAAAATTAACACCAACAGAGACAAAAGAAAAATTAACTTATTCTTTCTATTAGCTAAGAACAAACCGTAACAATAAAGAACATTTTTTTAAATATCAAATTTAAAAATAAATATATACTCTTAATCTTTTATAAATCCCAAAGGGGTCCAAAGGTCTGCTCGTCACTATTAAGTATTTACTTTTCATGATTAACATTTTGAATGATTGATTATTTGATGGATTAAATGTGTGATAAAATAATTTTTATCTATCAATCATTTGTTTACTACAAAGGATTAGTTGAAGATTAAAATTTGGATAAATAATTCTCGTTTTATTTGGAGGATTATTTCAATCCTACCTATATTGGTTGGATTAAAATTAATGGAGAATAATTCAAAGAATTAAAAATAATCTCGGGCTTTGAAATATACTCAAATGTTAATCTTTAAAAACAAACACTTGATTATGTTTGATTAATTTTATCTATCCAACCTAATCATGCAAAGTAAACATCACATGATATTGATAATATATTAACACTTATATCAATACAGACATAATCTTAAATATAAGACGCTAACATATTTATTAACTAAAGAAGAGTTATTATTATATTATTGATAATAGAGATTTGTTTAAATCTCTATCTACAATGTTAGTACAAGCATTCAAGGGCCTAATTAAGTTAAAGTTGTCATCGAATATTCGGATAGAAAGAAAAATAAACCGATGTCAAACTAATAGTACGGTGTATATCGATCTAATAAAACGTTCCAAATTCATGGATTGAATTATGATTATGCGCAATAATCCAAATCTGCCCTTATTTACTCTCTTATTAATTACTTCAAAGTGTTGGAAGAGAAGAATTCTTCATTTTCCCACCAGATGATAGTTGTCATTAAAAATAAAACATCATTAATTAAGGCTAATTTGGACATGTTCCAATTTTTATTAATATGTGTGTAAAAGCACAAAACGGGCTATGAATTAAATGGGAGGGAGTATGAGTAGGGGTGACTATTTGGATATTTGGTAGTCGGATACCGATACCCGACCCGAGATTTCTCGGGTATTGGGTACCTGATTATCCGAAAATCGGGTGTCGGAGTCGGGGTCGGGTATAGCTAGAGCTGGCAAAAGGGGTGGGTCGGGCTGGCCCGACCCGACCCGACGGGCTTGTGGTTTTATCGGTTTTTACTATTTACTATTTAGTATTTACTACTAATATAAAATATTAAAACTTTAAATGTGTGGGCGGGCTTTTTAGCCCGAAAATCCAGGGCTTTTTAGCCCCAAAGCCCGGTAGACCCGCTGGGCTATGTGGGCGGGCTTTTTAGGCCCGATTTTTTTCGGACCACTATTTTTACGAGCCCAACCCGACCCCAATTCCGGTACCCGGTCGGCCCACCGGGTCAAATTTTGCCTTTCAGTATAGCTATTTAGATGAGATCGGATATCGGGTATACCCGATACCCGATTTTTTAAAATATTTATATTTTATATATTTAAATATATAATTAATATATTGTAATATAGTTTTATTATTCTTAATTTTAATATGTGAAATTTATAAATGATATCTTAATATTAAAAATAGCATATACCTTTAAATACGTGATATATGCGGCAAAATATGATTTAATTATTTTCTAGAGTAATCGTACTTGGTATTTACTTGGGTGCATAATCATTATGATGTATTATAATACGATATTTTATATATTTTTACATTCTTCGACTACGACATGTTAATTATATAAGGAAGCTAATAATTCCTACGACTTGACATGTTAACTATATATATGACTATACGGTTTTAATTTTAATATGCATTTTGTCACGTAAAATATTCAAACATATATACATTTTATGAAAATATAAGGAAATCTATATGTCGATATTTAATTGATAAATCTGTGTACGTTAGTATGAAAGATTTAGAGAAAGCAGTAAAGAACACATGAGTTTTTACGTGGTTCGATCAAGAAACAGATCTACGTCCACGGAGGTGATGATCCTCAAGATGTTCACTATAATTGTATTACAATGAGTATCTCAAAGAGCTCTAGTATTCAGTAATTTGCTAACCCTTTTACCTTCAATCTCACTCCTATTTATACATAAACGTAGACCTTATAACGAATCCCTTGATTGGCGGGTTCACGATCCTCCTATAACTGACCATGATCTTCACCATAATTGCCCATGATTTTCACCGTTACCCCATCATCTTCGCCTCGACCGCCTTTAATTGTGGTTTAGAGGCATGTTTCGCGAACCGAGTAGGCGCATTAAGTCGTCCAGCTCTCGTTTGGGCCTACTAGTGGGCCTGAGAGGTTGGGCCATATCCTATCATAGCCCCCGAAAAGTCGAGGAATAGCCATGCCGAGGTGAAGTGGAGAATGTGCTTGCCGAGGCGGATGTTGCTTGGTCAAGTTGTTCTTTGAAGGTTCTCGATCTATTGCTCTAGAGGACGCCGAGGTCCAAACCGGGCGGAGATTCTCTTGTAATGGGCGACGTCCGTTGGCGTGAAATCGAGGTCCGATTATATGGTCGCTTGAAGGAAGGCCGAGGTTCGACCTGTATGGCTCCTGCCTTTTGGAGGACGCCGAGTCCGACCAAATGGCTCCCGCCGATGCAGGCGGACATGGGCGTGGTCCGGGGTCCGAGCCTCAATGTAATCATTACGATCGATCGGGCGGTCTGCTCTTACCGTAGAGTACGCCATACGCGCAGACGGTAGTTGGGCGCTCGAACAACGTCTTGGGCGTCGACTACACATCCAATCGCAAATAGCACGTGTGATAAATGAAACGAAGCTTTTAGGCACCATTCGCCCCATAAATAGGTCCAAATGAGGCAACTGCTCATTTTCTTCCTCGATGCTTTATTCCGGAGAACATACTTGTAGAAATTTCCTAATTCCTCCTTCAAACTTTGTTGAAGAAGTCGGATATCTCGCCCGTAAAAGTAAGTATGTATTCTTCATCTTCTCATTCCTCTTCTCGCCTCGATAATTACGGTTCGGTTTCGGGTTACGCCGCCAGATTCGATGTGAAGGATTATATATGCCACAACCGCCAGGTAAATCCATAGGACTTAGTTCTGGGTTCCACGGTGTCATCGGTATGGGGCGGCCTCGGGATTGGCGTGGCGAGGTCAACTTTAACGACAGAGGAGCTTTTGGAGATTACAGAAATACCACATTCGGAGGATGCATGGTGGTGCACCCGAAACCCAATGATAGGCGATGGCCCTCGAGGATTTATTACCATTTTGTAGATAGTTTGATAGTGGGCTTAGATTTCCTTTTGCCCCTATTTTCCTTAACCTTCAAGAATATTTTCGATCCCCATATGCCAACCCACCTCGAATTCTATTAGGTCGGTAGTTGGGCTAGGTGGCCTGTTATGGCATAGGCGGAGAGTTTCTTTTGAAGTCTTGATGCGTTTTTAGCATCAAGTCTATAGGAGGGTGTATTATCCGTCACCTCGCTCAAGTTTAAGATAGCGCCCCCGAAGGTATCCCATCGGCAAAATAGATATTTCTTCTGCTGGTGAGGGCATCGAGGTATGGTGGGGCCTCGAGACGATGAAGGATGTGAAAATCAATCCCCTGGGCCCCATGGAGAAGATGTTGAATGATCTTGGTGAGATATTATCGATTAATTATACCGAGGATGACCTGAACAACGTTTGTCGAGTGTTTATAGGTCGGGTTACCGATCGTCGGTCCGATTTGGGTGAGGCAACCTTCTTCTTTTATTCTTCCTCGCCTTATTTCGTTGTGCTAACGAAATTTTTATTCTGTGATGCAGTGAAGATTGACCCTAGCAGAGAAGTCAAGATAACGGGCTCGACGCGCCCTGCACCATCTGAGCGAAAGGAGCCGGCGAGGAAGAAGGCGAAGCGGGGCGAGTCCACCCAGCAGTCCGTGGTGGTGGTGGACGCCTGAGAGACTTCTTCGACGGGACCTCAGCGACCTCGAGCCCGAGCCGAGATAGAGGTTCATGGCCACCTTGCCCGAGGTGCCGGCTTCCAAGACTCCTTTATCCTTCCCGAAGGTATAAATCGCTACTCTTCTCCTTTGTAATTTTGTCGTTACGCTTGCTAACCTGCTTTATATTCGTGATCGGCCTCGGTGGCGGGTGAGATGCACCGCATGGCCGGATTTGTTCTTGAGCGCCTCAATACGAGGCGTTGGAGAAAATCGCCACCGCCGAAGCTCGAGGGCGCCGCTTTGAATCCGCCTAGACGCCGCAGGCGGACGCCGGTTGCAAAGGCGGCCAAGTGGAAAGCGCCTGCGAGGAGGCTGCCGAGGCGGAGAAGAAGGCGGTCAGCAGACAAGTGCCTTGGCCCGCAAGGCAAGGACCTATGCTTGAGGGCCTTCGCCAAAGAAGCTTATTGAGTCGGAGAGCTTTTCCTCCTTCATCTCCGACCGGCACCGTAATGAGGCCGCAGTAATATCTTCCCACCGAGGCTCGCGCGAGAGACCCGATTGACAAGGCCCAAAGACGGTTGGGTTGAGGTCGCACCGGAGGTATGTATGAATTATGCCCGCATAATCGCTCGGGCGACCTCCTTCCCGTGGTGGATACCTTGGCATCCTCTCGCCTCGCTCCCGATGGCGGAGGTCGAACTCGCAAGGAAGACGAAGACGTGAGCTTCAAGCATTCCTTGCCGAGGTGAGAGCCGAATCGAGGAGGCGGGCCGAGCTCTGACGTCCTTCCGGAGATCGGCACTGCTGGAGGAAAGCGGCAGCAGTGGCGCAGCAGAGGTCGCGAGTCCGGCAATGAGCACGAGGTCGGTGGACCTAATGTAATAGGTCGATTTTCAGGGTCGATAGGACCGTGTTGTATGAACTTCTATTTTGAATAATAGACACAACTTAAAATGCGCTTTGTCTTGTTTATTTCTAGCATTCCACATCTCAATACTTCGGACTCGATCATGAGCTACTAACAAAGTGAAAGAAGTCCGAGGTGCTCGCCGAGAAGGATGAAGAGGTGACGATCGGAGGAGTCGGTCGCCGAGCCGACTCGTGTTACGTCAAGATGGATGTCAACTCGGCATCGTCACCGAATCGAAAAGAAGTTGCATGAGGCCGATCGCGGTGGTCCGCCTCCCGATCGAGAATGAGGCGTTAAAGCTAAGAATTACACAACTCAAGTCCGGGGTCGATTCATCCGCCGATGTGATCCAGGACGGTGATGCAATGCGAGGAGCGGCTCGAGTGACAAGGAGAGGAGCTGCCTGATCTCGAAAGAGCATGCAGAGTACGAGAAGGTAATCCGCGGAATGGTGGAACTACCATATCTGAAGCCGACGATCGAGTTCGAGCTTCTTTGGAGGGCATGGTCTTTGAGGATGAGGAGGGCCAAATAGCAAGAAGTTTAAAGATCCTCGACTCCATCCCGGCACATGCAGATGTCGAGGTCGTTCATAAACGACGATGCCCCAGCCCGCAGTGAGTCTGATGGGCGTCGTTGGTCCAATAATTGAAGAGCTCAAGAGGAGGACGGCTTACGGCGATCATGCCAAGTGTCTGCCTAATGGGTCCAATTGAAGTGAGCATTTAGAGGACGACCTCGGCGGTCGGAGGCGCAGGCGCAAGGCAGCAGTCGACGTGGAAGGGCGGTAGTTCGGGGGGCGAGGGCATGGTCCTGGCCCGGCGTCAGGCTCACGAGGTCGAGATGTGACCTCGGGTATAGGAATGCTCCTCCCGGGCCGGAGCCCGCCCGTGTCGGCTCAGACTGCACCCGGAGCAGGCCGAGGTGGTGCCGTCCTCATTGATTGGGTGGAGGGCACCGAGTTCATTCCGGGTATTCATCGCCGACCCGGGGATTTTGTTCAGAACTACCTCAGCTTCGGTGAGTCCCGGCGAGGCGGAGCCCGGAAGCCCGAATGAGTTTGTATATAGCGTAGAACTTTGTATGTAGATATAAATGTATTTAGACTCGTTTCGAAGTGTACGTTTTCCTCTTGAGAGGTACAAACATAGCTTAGACTTCATTTTGGTCGAATATATTTATACCGTATACGTATGTATATTTAATGAGATCCGATCCGGATGTCTTTACATGTAGATTTTTCAACTTAATGAGTAATCAGACATGCGCATGTAGACTTTCAAATTAATGAGTAGTCCAGATGCGCTGTAATCGAGACGCTCAATTCAATGAGTATTCTACGAAAAAGGCTTAGTGAGTACCCTACTTAGTGGGTTATTCATCTTCGTGAGGCCCTCGTGAAGGTTTAAATACGGTATATCCAAATAGATGTTCGCGATATGAATAAAATGAGGCGAAATGAAATACTCATTAGAAAAATAAATATTTTATTCAACAAGTATATAACATCGCACTGGCAAAGCAAGTAAGGAGACTAACACGAGGTCGATCCGAATCGAAGCTATGTAAAGCACCTCCTTAAATGAGAGATATGCCGTGTTCGGGATAAGCGCACCTGATAAGTGAGATAGCTTGTAGGCCCCTTGCCGAGGTCCTCGTGAACGCGGTATGGGCCTTCCCATGTCGGATCCAACTTGTTAAGACGCTCGTCCGGCTTGCTTCAATATTTCGTAGACGAGGTCGCCAACTTGCGGTCACGAGGCTTTGACCCTTTTGTTGTAATACCGCGCGACCGGCCCTTTACTTAGCTTCGCTTATGAAGGCGAGTTCGCTTTCTCTTGAGAGCATCAAGGTTGGCCCGCAGTCGCCCTCGCTCCCATCCGGGTCAAAGTGAAGAGTGCGTGGCTTGGCGCCAATTTTAGCCAGATGACGGCCCCGCCCATAGACCGTGAAAGCGCTTCTCCGTGCGAAGTCCGAGGTGTCGCTCAGAGACCAGAGGACTTGGGGAGGTTTTCACCAATCGCCTTTAGCTCGGTCTAGCCTCTTCTTTAATCCTTGTATAATCAGTGCGGTTCGTCACCCTGGTCCCGACCATTCGCTTGCGCTGTGCGACCGAGGTGAAGCGTTGATCGATCCGGAGCTCTTCGCACCACCGAAATTTTGTCGACTTAATTGGGTGCCGTTGTCCGAGACCGAGAATGCGGTATGTCAAGTCGCGCACTATATTCTTCCACACGAAGTCTCGAATCCTTTGCTCGTGAGGTTCGAAAGTGGCTCACCTTGACCCATTTTGCGAAGTAGTCTATGGCTACGACTAAATATCGTTCGACCGGTGTTTCGATCGAACGGACCAACGATGTCGATCCCCACTACATGAAAGGCCATGGACTCGTAGGGCGCCGATCGGTCCGAGGTAGCTGACCGTGAGCCAAGCCGCACTTCTGACACTTCTCGACGAGCTCGGCCGAATCTTGAATAAGGGTGGGCCAAATATCCCGACCTCAACGCCTTCTTTGAAAGAGCCCGTGACCATGTGGCTTCCGCAAGATCCTCTCGAATCTCATTAAGCACGAGTCGGCTTCTTCGCCCAAGCACCTCGGAGGGTTGAAGGTAAGACTACCGAGAGAGAGCCCTCATATATGAGATACTTCGATTTCACCATCATCTTTTGGCCTCGCCGATCCCGAGGTAGTGTGCCAACTTCCGTGTATGCTGTGGGCGCCATCCGCTTTGGCTCACCGCGATAACGCCGACGTGGGCACCTCGATGCTTCGAATGAACTTCCTCCACCGGGCGGATTTGCCGATGACGCCAACTTACTAAGGATGTCACCGGGTGCTTTCCCTCGTGGGATTTGATGAATATCGGCACTGAATGAGGTCAAGACGCTTTGCTTTCTCAAGGTATTGCTTCATTCGATCCTCCTCGCCTCAGATGTGCTTAAGACCCGGTTTACCACGACTGGAATCTCCAAATATCCGGACTTTGTCCACTTTCAATTCCTGCAAGGCGGAGTCCCGAGATCGAGCTTCAGACTCCACTTCGTTGTTGGTGGTCGGAAGGTAAACCGGGGCGACGCCACTTCGCTTATCCGGGCCGAGGAGGAGGACGCCCGCTCACGCCTGCCTTGCATGAAGCTCCGCCCACGCACATCCGCCAAAGAACCAACCAAGCGATGCAACGATGTGTTCCTCCGCTGTGGCGGGGGTGACCTCGCCGGTAGAGACGACCTCGTGAATTTGACCTCCACCAGAAATCGCCGAGAGTTGCCTTTATGGCCGGCACTGGGAGACGAGATGTCGTGCTCGCGAGCCCAAAGGCCCACTTAGCTATACGTCCGATGATTCCGCTTTGATAAGACTTGTCTTAAAGGTAAGTTCGTTAGTACCGGACGGAATGAGCTTGAAAGTAGGGCCGGAGGCGCGCATGCTCACTGTGGCTGAGCTACCTTCTCGAGGTTGGTGTACCGCCTCCCATCCTTTCGAGAGTCCAAATGATGAAGTAGATGGGAGTTGCCGTCCCATCTCATCTCGCACCAAGATCAAGATCGATTGCCTCGTCCGAGGCGGCCGATACAATGATAGGGTTTAACCTTGCTGGGACGGATAGAGTCATGCGGTCGGCGAGATATTCCTTCACCGTGCTGGCGACCGGTGTTCTTCCCGCCAGTGAAACTGAGCCTCCTCAGATCTTGAAGAAGGAAGCTGCCGGCAGCTCGAGATAGAATCACCGAGGCGGCTAGGCATCCCGTGAGTTTGTGTATTTCACGGATGGTTCTTGGGACCGCATGTCGAGCACTGCCTTCACCTTGGTAGATCGGCTTTCGTGCCTTCGAGAAACCCAAGATCCCGTGAATTTACCCGCCTTCACCACTTAATGTGCACTTGGGATTAAGCTTGAGGTTGGCCGACCGAGGAAATGAAGGATAGTTTCGAGGTCGACGGTGCAGCTTCGCCTTTTTGCTGACTACTATATCGTCAACATAGACCTCAACGATTTCCCTATGTGATCTTTGAAGATCGCGTCCACCATTCTTTGGTAGGTAGCTCCAGCTTTTTCGAATCGAAGGCATCTTCCAGAGGCAAAGACATCAAGTCGCTGATGAACGCTTTTGGGCGCCCTCCTGCTCATCAGACTTGGTGGTATCCCTTGTATAAATCCAGAAATCAAGATCTCATGTCCCACCAACGCCTCCACCTTCACAATGTCGGGAGGGTAATGCCCTTTGGGCGTTGTTTATTGAGGTCGGTATAGTCGACACACACGCGCCATCCCTCCTCGGTTAACCACAATCGATTAGCCATCCGTGTTGGGTATTTAACCTCGCATGTGATTTTAGCCTCGAGTCAATTACCTCGCCTCTTACGACCGTCAGGCCCGCGGCAAAACTTCTTCTTCGTCGAACCGGTTTAGTGGCCGGATCGATGTTGAGACGATGAGTTATGAGATCGGGCGAGACCCCGTCCATGTCCAATGGAGACCATACAAATACATCTCTATATTCCTTAGAAGTCGCACGACCGTTGGCGAATATCGGGTGAACTCGGGGTGCCAACCTTGACAACTTTGGAAGGGTCGCCGTCAGATAGTCAAGATTCTCAATCGTCATCCCGAGGTGGCAACTTCGAGGGTTCTCAGAATTGCTAGGCCCGAGGTAAGGCCGCATCTTGGGTTGAGACTCGTAGGCATTCTTTAGCCGCTTGGTCACCCCGAATGCTTAACACTCCCACCGGGTGGGTATCTTAATGGCGAGGTGGTACACGGAGCAGACGGCCCCGGTTGCGCATACAGCCAATCTCTTCATAGGATAATGTTATATGGAGAGGAGCTCGACCAAGAAAATTGAATGGCCTTGTAACCGACTGGAGCACGACCTACAGTAACCGGAAGGGTAATGACGCCGGGTTGAACCGCCCGAGTAAAGCTCCGAATCGGGAGGCGCGGATGTACTGAATTCCTCCAACATCAAGTTTATCCAGCAGCTCGAATATGATGCTAACGGAGGTCCGGCGTCAATGTAGACCGATGTACGTTTGTTGCCTACCACGGCTTGTATAGTAATGGCGCCCCGCGAGGCATAATTTGGTACTTGGGTCGCTGGAGAACACGATGTTCTCTCCATCCCGAGTCGCTAGTTTTTCGGCTCCTCGGGGTCGGCCTCCGAGCCTCATTTCTAAGTGACGACCTCGTCGTACCAACGGGCAATCCAAGTTATAGCATAGACCGCTTATTGCATTGGGACCTTCGCCCTCGCCATCTTCGTGTCGGGCGCCGCTGAGGTCGGTCCGCAGCTTGTTACCACCTCCATTTTTCCCTCTCGCTTTTTATTACCCACCAGTCGGCCGATGTACTTCTTCGGCCCTTCTTTGACGAGCCTGTCAACTGTGTGAGCTCAAGATCTGCGATCTTCTCAGATCGTGACCCACTCGGTGGTAGTCACAATACTTTCCCGCTGACTTTTTTTGGATCCTCCTTTCATGGAGGAGGTTTTGAAAGAGCTCAGTGTGAAGCTCAAATATTTCCATACTGGATTTGAGCAGAGGCCGCTATTGCTGGGTTTGGCCGAGGTCCCACCTTGATTCCCACCGCCCCTTTTGATTCTTTTCGAACGCACTCTGCGCTCACGCCTCCTACCGATCCTCCGGCTTCCTTCTTCAGCCTCGCAGCTCATCCTGCATCTCTCTTCTTCCTGGTCCGACTAGTCCCCTCGACAAAGTTGTCAACCAAGGTCCAAAGACGACTAGTCGTCTTCTACTGCTCACGGTGATCTCTTTATTCGTGAGCACCGGTCGGATCCCGCTCTTGAATGCGTTGATGATGTAGAGATCATTACTCTCATCTATTTTAAGGATTCCATGATGAATCTTGAGACGAAATTCGACATCGCCTCGCCCCGCCCTCGGCGGATTGTGCGATCGGATGAAGGTTGTTGAGGCGGCATCTTTTGGTAAAACGCCATTTGAACGATCCATGAGGTCTTTGAAGCAATGGATGTTGTTCGCGAAGCGAGGTGAACCAACGCCGAGCGTTGGAGATCAACACCGGGAAGACCTTACACATGTGAAAATCTTTCATCCTCGTTTGCCGTGTTAGTGGTATAGGCAAAGGAAGTCGGGGATCTCAAGGCCATCGATGCGATGATATTTGGAGCACAAGATCGCTGTGGCGGGTGTATCCGTAATCTCCCTTGAGAAAGAGAGATAATCCGTCCGCGCCGATCGAATCCGGGAGCTCGCCGCCATCTCTCTCCGGAGGAGGGAGATCGATAGCGGCGTCTGTCATCTCTCTCGAGGGAGTTCGACCGCTTTTCCTCTCTTCTTTCCCGCCCAATCATACGGGCATTACGCCGAGGCGGAGAACGGCTCCGCGGACGGTATGGGGCGAATGAACTCGGGTATTAGGGCGGTCATCGTGCCGCGTGAACGTTGATTATTTCAAGAGGCGAACGACCTCGGTTGCTCAGAATCATCAATTCGGGCACTCTTGAGGGCCCGCCCGCTTGTCCTCCGTTGAGGAAACTCGAATTGATTGAGGTTGGCATTGAGGAATTCGGACACCGCCGACCGAGGACCTCGTGGGAGCGGTGAACCTCCTGCTCACCGCAGATCGAGATCGGCATCTTCCTCCTCGTTGGGCACCATCCCGGGGTGTATGGAAGCATTCTCCATGTAGCCCTCGTGTACGATCACGGTGGCATCCGCGATCCCCTTTCCTCGGCGTTGTGTGACCACCTGATCGTCCTCTGCACGGTTGTTACCAACATCGCCGGCAGTACTTGCGTTTGCACGTGTCCTTGCCATTAAATTGTAGAAAACACAGCTTTTTGTTCGAAAAAGAAAAGAGAGTTTCCACAGACGGCGCCAATGATAAATCTGTGTACGTTAGTATGAAAGATTTAGAGAAAGCAGTAAAGAACACAAGAGTTTTTACGTGGTTCGATCAAGAAACAGATCTACGTCCACGGAGGTGATGATCCTCAAGATGTTCACTATAATTGTATTACAATGAGTATCTCAAAGAGCTCTAGTATTCAGTAATTTGCTAACCCTTTACCTTCAATCTCACTCCTATTTATACATAAACGTAGACCTTATAATCTAATCCTTGATCATGGATTCATGATCCTCCTATAACCGACTCATGATCTTCACCATAATTGCCCATGATTTCCACCGTTACCCATCATCTTCGCCTCGACCGCCTTTAATTAGGGTTTAGAGGTCGTGTTTCGGGCGAACCGAGTAGGGCAACATAAGTCGAGCCCACTCGTTTGGGGCTACTAATGAGCCCGAGAGGTTGGGCCATATCCTATCATTAATCGTGACATTAGTCCCATCAATTGTATTGCATGCTATAAATATTGATCTTTATGTATATGTATATATACTTATTATGCTTCTTTGTAGATTCAATTATAGCAAATGGCGGCATTGATAATCGATACAATTATTTTCTCATTGGCTAGCTCAAGTGAAGCTATATAATAATATATTTTATTTTATTTTTCTCATTTTTTAATCGAATGTTAAAGGTCAACTTTTTACTGTATCTCGATATCGCTACCAAATAAAAATATATCCCTCCGATTTTACAAGTTTGTTAAATTACTTGAAGCATCATGCAAAGATGTGTACATGCACCTTTCTTAATTCTAATAAACTAATACTTACAATAAATATATAGATTTATATATAATTTTTTTTAAAAGTCGGAGTTGGTGCCGATTTACAAAATCGGTTGGGGTCGGGTATCACATTTTATGCAAAATCGGCCTGCACTGATTTTTCTGGTAGGCACCCGAATTGCATCGAATAGTCACCCCTAAGTATGAGGGTGTTTGGCTGCTTATTTAAGAAAGCTTATAAGCCCCACAACTTATAAGTTGTTTTAAGAGCTTATAAGATATGATGTATTAAGAGCTTATAAGATGCTAAAATATTTGGATAACAAAGGTAAACATGGAAATAAGAAAATATATCAGGGTTATTTTTGTAGTTTTGTTATAACTTATAAAATCATTAAAAAATAAATTGGGATTTGGAGCTTTTTTTAATAGAGCTTATTTTGAAAACTTACAAGCTCTCTAACAACTTAATTTGTCAAACACATTGATTGAGCTTATAAGATCTTAAACAGCTTATAAGTTGTTTTAAAGAGCTTGTAAACTGTGCCAAACACCCACTATATCACACATAATGACATAATTGACAAATTATTAATGCAATTTGTTTTGTCATGTTTTAATTTATGACAATTTTGCTACAAATTCCACCCCCTCCGGCAATAAGCCACCGTTGATAGTTTTTATTAGATGGCTACTCGAATAAATTCATGCATGAAACTAGAGATCACTTTTTGGTATCTGGTTCCATGGAATTAAAATAATATATGATATTCCTTTTCTTTTCTTAATATTGTGTTGTGATAAATCTAGTATACGAGATTTATAAAAACAGTAAAGAACACAAGAGATTTTTACGTGGTTCGATCAAGAATGAAATCTACGTCCACGGAGGAGATGATCCTCAAGATGTTTACTATAATTTGATTACAGCAAGTATCTCTCTCTAAAAGCTCTAGTATTCAGTAATTTGCTAACCCTTTTACCTTCAATCTAACTCCTATTTATACACAAGCGTAAATCATGTCCCACGAACCCCTTGATTGGACCATAACCGACCATGATCTCCATCATTATTACCCATGATTACTGCCGTTACCTCATTACCGTTACCCATAATTGGGTTTAGGAATCGCCATTTAGGTGTAACCGAGCAGAGCAACATTGGGTCAAGGTGAGCTCGCTTGGGGCACGAGAGATCGGGCCATATCCCCGCCTTGGGCCTTCCCCGCCGTTGGGCCCGAGAGGTTGGGCCATATCCTATCATAGCCCCCGAAAAGTCAAGGAATAGCCTTACCGAGAGTGCGGAGAACGTGCTTTGCCGAAAGTGGAATATTGCTGGTCAAGTTTTTGCCAAGGTTTGTTATTCATTGTATGACCTAAAATACTGTTGATCCGGGGTGGTCATATCCGACCGATATACTCGCCGATCCGAGGTAGGCATGGGAGTAGTCCGATGTCCGAACTCAAATTATTAGTCAAGTCGAACCGACGCTTAGGAAGGTCAAGATCCGACCAATTACCTCCGTATTAGGACATGGGCGTAGTCGATGTCCGAACTCGTAGTAATCATCACGCGATCGACCGCGGTCTGCTTTTCCGGAGGTACGCCATACGCGCGCGCGGTAGTTGGGCACTTCGTCTTGCGTGCGTCTTTCACACAACCAATCGAATAGCACGTGTAATAAACGAAGCGGCAGATTTTTAGGCGCCATTTATCCTATAAATAGGTCTAAAAGAGGCAATCTGCTCATTTTCTCCTTCGACGCTTGAATCCAGAGAATACAACCTTAGAAATCCCCACCCTCTTTCACACTTTGTTGAAGAAATCGAAATCCCTCCCGGAAAAAGTAGTATGTATTCTTCACCTTCTCACCCTCTTCTCGCCTCGATAACTCGGTTCACTTTCTTCGGTCGTCGAGACCCCAATATAAGGGATTATATATGCCATAACCGCCTAGGTAAATCCATAGGACTTAGTTCTGTGGTTTCACCGATGTCGTCGGTATGGGATGGCCTCAAGATTGGTGGGCGAGATCAACCTTGACAATGGAGGAGCCTCGGTGGTCGCCGAGAAATACCACATCCCGAGGATGTATGGTTGTGCTCGCAAAACCCAACAATAGGGCGATGGCCTCCGGAGGATTCATCACCATTTTGTAGATAGCTTAATAGCCGGGCTTAGATTTCCTTTGCCCCATTTTCCTTAGCTTTGGGAGTATTTTCAGATCCCTATATGCCAACCGACCTCCAATTCTATTAGGTCGGTGGGGCTAGGGTTGGCTGTTATAGTATAGGCGAGGGTTCTTTCAAGTCTTGATGCGTTTTTAGCATCAAGTCTATAAGTGGAGTATATTACACCACCTCCTCGAAGTTTAAAATTGCTTCCCGTCGAAGGTATCCCATTGGCAAAATAGATACTTTTTTTGGGTGAGGGTATCCGAGGTACGAGTGGGGCCTCGGTCGATAAAGGACGTGAAAATTAATCCCACAGGCCCTATGGAGAAGCTGTTGAACGATATGGGTGAGATCCTATCGATCGACTATACTGAGGATGACTTGAACGATGCTGGGCTGAGTGTCCATAGGTCAGGAGTTCCAGTATCAGGGTCTGATTTGGGTGAGGGTAACCTTCTTATCTTTATTTCCCTCGTTTGATTTTGCTGTGCTAATGAAATTCCATGTTGAATGCAGTGAAGGTTGACCCGACCAGAGAAGTCAATGTGCCGATCTCACCGCGCCCTGCTTCCTCTGAACGAAGGGAGCCCGCAAGGAAAAAGGCGAGACGAGGCGAGTCCACCCAACAGCCCGTGGTGGACGCCTGAAGACTGGTGGCCCGACCTCGGGCGACCGGGCCCGACGTTGGAGATCGAGGTCCATGGTCGGCCTCAGCCCGAGGTGCCGGCCTCCAGCACTTCTGTATCCTTCCCAAAGGTATACACCGCACTCTTCTCCTTGTAAGTTTGTTGTTACTTGTTGCTAATTGTTCCACATTCAGGATGCGGCCTCGATGGCGGGTGAGATGCACCGCATGGCCGGGCTTATCGTTGATGGCGCCTCGCAATACGAGGCCATGGAGAGAAGGCTAGCCACCGCGACAGATCGAGAGCCGCGGTGAATCCGCCCGGATGCTTCCGGGGTGGACGCCGAACTGCCAAGGCGAAGGCTGCCGCCGGCGGTGGCAAGATGGCCGCCGAGCGCCTCAAGAAGGACCGGCCTGCGAGTGGCCCGTGCCGGGTGGAGAGCGCCAAGAGGAGGCCGCCGAGGTCGGAGGAGGTGGTCACAGCAAGCGCCTTCTTGCGGCGGGCGGGGCTATGCCGAGGGCCTCGCCAGCGAGCTTATCGAGTCGGAGAGTTTTTCCTCTTTCATCTCCGACCGGCTGCTGTGATGAGGCCGCAGTGATCCGTGCTCACCTAGAAGTTGGCGGCGAGACCAGATTTTGACAAGGCCCAACACGGTTGGGTTGAGGTCGACCACCGGAGGTATGCAAGAATTACGCCGCATAATCGCCGGGCGACCTCCTTTCCGTGGTGGATGCTTGGCGTCTTCGCCTCGCCTCGGCGGCGGAGGCCGTAACTCGGTCAAGGAAGATGAAGGCGTGGAGCTTCAAGCCTTCCTTGCCGAGTTGAGGACCAAACCGGCGGCAGTCCAAGCTCGGACGTCCTTCCACGGATCGGCAACCAATGGAAGAGCGCGTGAGCCCAAGCGGAGGTCGGAGGGTCGGCAATCACTTAATGAGCTCGAGGTCGGTGGACCCATTGTAATAGGATGATTCGCGGGTTCGATAGGACCCGTGTTGTACAAACTTCCATTTTGAATAATAATAGACATATCTTTTTTTTAAAATGCCACATGTCATTGTTTTATTTCTAGCGTTCTTCACCTCAATACTTGGATTGGATCATGAATCGCTAACAAACCGAAAGAAGTCCGAGGTGCTCTCAGCCGAGAAGGACGAAGAGGTGGCACATTGGAGAGTCGGTCCGCCGAGCCGACTCGTATTGGCCAAGATGGACGTCGGCCGGCATCGTCGGTCGAATCAAACAAAAGTTGCATGAATCGACCGCGAGGCGGCCCGCCTCCTTGAAAATGAGGTGTTAAAGTCAAGGATTACACATCTCAAGTCCGGGGCTGATTTATCTGCAGATGTGATCCACGGACGATCGATGCATCTGCGAGGAACAACATTGAAATGACAATGCAAGTCGGCTCGGATCTCGGAAGAGCATGAAGAGTACGAAAAGGTCATCCGCCGGATGGGAAACGACTATATCTGAAGCCGACGATCGAGTTCGTAGCTTGTTGGCGGAGGCATGGTATTGAGGATGAGGAGGTCCCAATAGCAAGAATTTTAGAGACCGCCGACTACGTCCCGAAATACATGCAGATGTATGAGATCGTCCGCAAACGACGCATGCCCCCGCCCCGCCGCGCATCTACAGTGGGCAACACTGATCCCATAATTGAAGAGCCTGAAGAGGAGGGCGGCTACGCGATCACGCCAAGTGCTCCGTCAAATGGGTCCATCCGACGGAGCGTATAGAGGACGGCGCCGATTCGGAAAGAGGACACGCGGATCGCTAATCGACGTGGAAGAGCTAGAGCTCGGGGACAAGGGCATAGTCTCGGTCCGACGTCGGGCTCACGGGTCAAGATGTGGCCTCGGGTGCGATTGAATTCCAAAGCCGAGTCAAACTACTACCGAACAGGCCGGGTGGGGCCACCTCGTGGATTGGGTGGAAGGCACGTAGTTTATCCTGTATCCATCGCCGACCGGGACTTCGCTCAAAATTATCTCGCCTCGTGTGTCTCGGCGGTGGAGCCCGAAATCGAATGAACGACATAGTGTAGGTCTTTGTATGTAGGTATACATGTATTTTAGACTCGTTTTGAAGTGTACGTTTCCTCTTGAGAGGTATAAACATAGCTTAGGACTTCGCTTGGTCGTAAATGTATGTATACCGTATACTTTGCCATAATTTGGTGAGATCCAATATCGATGTCTTATACACGTAGATTTTTTCAACTTAATGAGTAATCAGTATGTATGCATGTAGACTTTCAAACTAGTGAGTAGTCATGATGCGTTGACCGAGACGCTCAATTCAATGAGTAATCTCACGAGTGCGGCGCGCGCTTAGTGAGTACCCTACTTAGTGGGTTTTTTTATCTTCGTGAGGGCGTCCCCTCGTGAAGGTTAAATGCGTTATATCCAAATAGATGTTCGCATATGAAATAAACGAAGTGAAATGAAATATTCATTGGAAAAATAAATATTTTATTCAAGACACACACTTCGAAAGGCAAGTAAGGAGACTAACATGGTCGATCCGAAATCAAAACTATGTAAAGTACCTCTTAAATGAGAAATATGCCGAGTTCGGGGATAAGCGCACGGATAAGTGAGATAGCTTGTAAGCCCCTACCAAGGTTCTCGTGAACACGTATGGGCCTTCCCATGTTGGATCCAACTTGTGAAGACCCTCGCCTCTCGGCTTCATTATTGCGTGGGACGAGGTCGCCTACTTGGAATGCGGAAGTTTTGACCCTTTTGTTGTAGTACCGTGCGACCTGGGCTTTATACTTGGCTTCGTTTATGAAGGCTAGCTCGCGCTTCTCTTCGAGGCGCCAAGGTTTGCTCGCAAGTCTTCCTCGCTTCCTACCGATCGAAGTGAAGAGTCGTGGACTTGGCGCCGATCTCGGCCAGATGATGCCTCGGTACCATAGACCGGTGAAAGGGTTTCCGTGCGACGTCCGAGGTGTGGTCTGTGAGACCGAGGACTTGAGGAGATTTTCAGCCCGATCGCCTTTAGCTCGGTCCACCTCTTCTTCAATCCTTGTACGATCGTGCGGTTCGTCACCGGTCCGCCATTCGCTTGCGGGTGCGCGACCGAGGTGAAGCGTTGATCGATCTGAAGCTCTTCGCACCACCTCAAGTTTTTGTCAACGAATTGGGTGCGCTTGTCCGAGACCGAATGTGCGGTATGCCAAGCGGCAGACTATATTTTCCACACGAAAGTCGAATCCTCCCGCCGTGAGGCTCGGCGGTGGCTCGGCCTCGACCCATTTTGTGAAGTAGTCTATGGCTACGACTAAGTATCGGCCGACACGGTGCTCGGTCGAACGGACCAACAATATCGATCCCCACCGCATGAAAGGCCATGGACTCGCAGTCGCTTAGATCGATGCCCTGGGGCGCTTGACCGTGGAGTGAATCTGGCACTTCGGGCACTTTTTGACGAGCTCGGCCGAATCTTGTACAAGGGTGGGCCAATAATATCCCGACCTCAGCGTCTTCTTTGAGAGAGCTCGCGACCCGATGTGGCTTCCACAAGACCCTCGGTGAATTTCATTGAGCACGTAATCGGCTTCTTCTGGCCCGAGGCATCTCAAGAGGGGTTGAAGGTAAGACTTCCGGTAGAGAGTGCGCTCATGCATGAGATACTTCTGGGATTTTGCCATCATCTTTTTGGCTTCGAGCCGATCTGAAGGTAGCGCCGTGTTCCAGGTAGGCCTTCAGGGGAGACATCCAATTCGGCTCTATCTCGGTGATGATGCCGACGTGGGACTCCGCGATGCTTCTGGAATGAACCTCCTCCACTGGTGGACTTGTTGACGACGCAGCTAACTTGCTGAGGATGTCATTCACTATTTTCCTCGTGGAATTTGATTAATCTTGAGTATTTGAATGAAGTCGGATCTCTTTTGCCTTCTCAAGGTATTGCTTCATTCGATCCTCTTTAGCCTCAGTATGTGCCTAAACACGGTTTACCACAACCTGGGAATCTCCAAATATCTGGATTTTGTCCACTTTCAATTCTTTTGCTAGGCGGAGTCCAGAGATCAATGCTTCGTATTCCACTTCGTTGTTGGTGGTTGGGAAAGTAAACCGCAGGGCGTATGTCACTTCGCTTATCCGGGCGAGGAGGAGGATGCCTGCCCCGCTGCCCGTTTTGCACGAGGCTCCGTCCACGTACATCTGCCAGCAACCATCTGGTGGATGAGGGTCCGGTTCCTCCGTGCAGGGGGTTGGGATGACCGAGGTGGAGGTGTTGGAGGAGCTAATCTTAGTGGTTAGACCGAGCTCGATGAAACTCGCTTCTACCAGAAATCGGCGAGAGCTTGCCCTTTTATAGCCGGTCTGGGGGAGTACGAGATATCGTGCTCGCCAAGCTCTAGGGCCCACTTGGCTATTCGTCCAGATGACTCAGGTTTTGACAAGACTTGCCTCAGGGGTAGGTCGGTCAATACCTGGATGGAGTGAGCCTGAAAGTAGGGTCGGAGCCGTCGCTTAGCATTCACCAGTGCCAGTGCTACCTTTTCAAGGCCGGCGTACCTTGTCTCCGGTCCCTTGAGTGCTCGGTGATGAAGTAGATAGGAAGCGCCGTCCGACCTCGTCCCGCACCATGATCAAGACCGATTGCCTCGTCCGAGGCTGCCAAGCTAAGGAGAGGAGTTCGCCTCTTTTGGGGGCGGTCGAGGTGGGCGGTCGGCGAGGTACTCCTTCACCGTGTGAATGCGGTGGTGCTCTTCCGCCACGCCAGTTCGGGGCCTCCTCAAGATTTTAAAGAAGGGGAGCTGCTTCTCGGCAGCTCGGGAGAGGAACCTACTGAGGGAGGCCAGGCATCCAGGTGAGTTTGTGTATTTCACGGATGGTTTTTGGGATCTGCATGTCGAGCACCGTTTTCACCTTGGTAGGATTGGCTTTCAGTCCTTCTTGAGAAACCCAGCACCCCAGAAATTTACCCGTCCTCACCACAAATGTGCACTTCTGGGGATTAAGCTTGAGGTTGGCCGACCTGAGGAGCTGAAGAATAGTTTCGAGGTCAATGGCGCAACTCTCAGCTTTTTTGCTTTTGACTACTATATCATCGACATAGACCTCAACAATTTCTCCTATGTGATCTTTGAAGATCGCATCCACCATTCTTTGGTAGGTAGCTCCAGCGTTTTTTAGACCGAAGGCATCTTTCGATGTAAGCAAAGACACCAAGTCGATAATGAACGCTGTTTTGGGGCGTCTTCCGGCTCATCAAGACTTGGTGGTATCCTTGTATAAATCCAGAAACCAATACCTCATGCCCGACCAATGCTTCCACCTTCTTGTCAATGTCGGGAGAGGTAATGATCTTTGGGCAATGTTTATTGAGGTCGGTATAGTCGACACACATCGCCATCCGCCTCCGGCTTTCGAACTACAACGGATTAGCCATCCAAGTTGGGTATTTAACCTCGTAAAGGATTTTAGCCTCGCAGGTTGGGTTACCTCATCTCTTATGACCAAGCCGCTCCGGCAAAACTTCTTTTCTTCTCGCGAACCGGTTTAGTGGCGGATTAATGTTAAGGCGATGAGTTATGAGCTCGGCGAGACCCAGTCATATCCAATGGAGACCATGCAAATACATCCCTATATTCCCTTAGAAGTTGCATGACTGTTGACGAATCACCGATCAACCTTGGTACCAACCTTGACAACTTTGGAAGGATCGTCGTCAGTATAGTGAAGATTCTCGATCAAGTCATCCCGAGGTGGCAACTTCGAGGTTCTCAGAATTGCTAGGCTCGAGGCAAGGCCACATCCTCGGTTGAGACTCGTAGGCATTCTTTAGGCCGCTTGGTCACCCCGAATGCTTAACACTCCCACGGGGTGGGTATCTTAATGGTGAGGTGGTACACGGCGGGCGGCTCTAGTTGCATACACCAATCTCTTCCCGTGATAATGTTATATGGAGAGGAGCTCGACCAAGAAAAATTGAATGGCTTTAGTGACCAGACACAGGAAGCGCCCTACAAGAATCGGAAGGGTAATGACACCTTCGGGTTGAACCGCCTCTTGTAAAGCTCCATGGCGGGAAGGTGCGGGTGTACTAATTCCTCCAACATCAAGTTTATCCAGCAGCTCGAATATGATGCTAACAGACGCCCGATGTCAATGTAGACCCGATGTACATTCTTGTTTCCCACCATGGCTTGTATTGTAATGGCATCACGGTGGGGCATGATCTTAGTCTTGGGTCGTCTTTGGAGAACACGATGTTTTCTCCATCTCGAGCCGCTTATTTTTAGCTCTTGAGGGGTCGGTCTCCGAGCTTCATTTCTAAGCGACGACCTCGTCGCACCAACTGGCAGCCCGGTTATAGCGTAAACCTGCTCAATTGCATTGGGACCTTCGTCCTCGTCATCTTCAGGTCGGGCTGTCGTTGAGGTCGGTCCACAGTTGTTACCACCTCCATTTTTCCCTCTGCGCTTTTTATTACTCGGCGCAGGTCGGCCGGTGTATTTCTTCAGCGCTCCTTCCTTCACAAGCTCGTCAATCTGTGAGCCCAAGGATTTGCAATCTTCTGTATCATGACCGTACCCTTGGTGGTAGTCACAATACTTTCCCGTTAACTTTTTTTTGGATCCTCCTTTCATAGGAGGAGGTTTTGGGAAGAGCTCGCAGTGAGCTCAAATATTTCATACGGATTTAAATAAAGGCCACCGTTATTCTGGGGTTTGGTCGAGGTCCCACCTTGATTCTCTCGGTCCCTTCTTTATTCTTTCAAACGCACTTGCGTTGGCACCTCGGACCCTATCCTCCCGCTTTCTTCTCTCGATCATTGCTCATCCCGGATCTCTCTCTTCCGATCCGACTCGTCCCTTTGACAAAGTTGTCAACTAGGGTCCAAAGACGACTAGCGTCTTTGGTCGCATTCACGGTGATCTCCTTATTCGAGCTCCGTGTCGGATCCCATTCTTGAATCGTTGATGATGTAGAGATCGTTACTCTCATCTATTTTAAGGATTCCATGATGAATCTGGAGATGAAATTCGACATTGTTTCGTCCCGTCCTTGGCGGATTGTAGCGGATCGGACGAAGGTTGTTGAGGCGGCATCTTACGGTAAAACGCCATTTGAACGATCCATGAGGTCTTTGAAGCAATGGATCTTTGCTACGGCGAGCGAGGTGAACCAACGTCGGCGTTGGAGATTAGCACCTCGGAAAGACCTTACACATATGGAAATCTTCCATCCTTGGTTTGCCATATTGGTGGTATAGGCAAATAGGAAGTCGGAAGGATCTCAAGGCCATCGTGTGCGAATATTCGGAGCCGGTATCGCTGTGGTGGGGTGTATCAAAATCTCCTTGAAAAGGAGATAATTCGTCCGTGTCGGTCGAATCCGGGAGTTCGTTACCATCCTCTCCGGGAGTGGGAGATCGATAACGGCGTCTATCTCTTTCGTGGGGAGTTCGACCGTCTTTCCTCCTTCTTTCCCGTCCATTTTCATAGGTATCACGTCGAGGTGGAGAACGACTCCGCGGAGGTATGAGGACGAATGAACCCTAGTATCGGGCGATCATTATGTCGTGATGAGCGTTGATTGTTTGGAGAGTAGCGACCTTGATTGCTGTAACCACCACTCGGCACTCTTGAGGGCCCGCCCATTTGTCCTCCGGTTGAGGAAACTCGGAATTGATTGAGGTTAACGTTGAGGAATTCGGACCTTTGCCGCCCGAGGTCCTCGTGGGAGCGGTGAACCTCGCTTCACCGCATCGAGGTCGATGTCTTCTCCTTCGCGGGCGCGGCGATCCTGAGGGTGTATGGAAACATTTTCCATGTGACCATCAGGTGTGTGACCGCTGGTGGCATCCGCAATTCCCTTTCCTCGGCGTTGTGTGACCACCTGATCATCCTCTGCACGGTTATTACCGACATCGCCAACAGTACTAGCATTTGCACGTGTCCTCGCCATTAGATTGTAGAAAACACAGCTTTTTGTCAAGAGTTTCCCACAGACGGCGCCAATGATAAATCTAGTATACGAGATTTATAAAAACAGTAAAGAACACAAGAGATTTTTACGTGGTTCGATCAAGAATGAGATCTACGTCCACGGAGGAGATGATCCTCAAGATGTTTACTATAATTTGATTACAGCAAGTATCTCTCTCTAAAAGCTCTAGTATTCAGTAATTTGCTAACCCTTTTACCTTCAATCTAACTCCTATTTATACACAAGCGTAAATCATGTCCCACGAACCCCTTGATTGGCGGACCATAACTGACCATGATCTCCATCATTATTACCCATGATTACTGCCGTTACCTCATTACCGTTACCCATAATTAGGGTTTAGGAATCGTCATTTAGGTGTAACCGAGTAGAGCAACATTGGGCTGGGCGGAGCTCGTTTGGGGCCTGAGAGATCGGGCCATATCCCTGCTGTTGGGCCTGAGAGGTTGGGCCATATCCTATCATGTTGGCATCTCTAAAAGCACATTTAGTAGTTGAAAAAAAATTGCATCTTTGAAGCAATTACTAGTATTTATCATTACTTTCCCCCTTTTTCCCACTCTTTTTCTCTGTCTTTCATTTTCTTTTTGAAAAGATATCAAATTTGTTTCCTTTAGTAGTATTTCATTTTACTTTGTAAACACGTGGAATAACATATTTAAGAAGAAAATACAATAAAAAACATATTTAAGAAGAATCTCTTGAAATTGTGACTAAAGTTGAAAAGGTTATTATGGTTGTAAACTACATTTGGCTAAATTGAAAACGATGATGATTTTTGTTTAAATTTCCATCACGCAAAATCCCAAGAGATCAAAATCTTATTGTGTTTACGAATTCTCACCATCTTTGATATAAGATCAACCCAAAGACAAAATGTACACAATATTTTAATACTCAATTTACACAATATTCTAATATTCAATCTACGCGATATTTTTTTATATTCTATTAGATATTGATATCAATATTTTTGTAAAAGGCACTTTCTTGTAATTTTGTTTTCTGTAACCATACCATTATATGACCAACCGTTGGTTTAGCCACGTGGATGGACTTTGGTGGATTTAGATAGTATACAAACGCATGTGTTGTTGAAAACGTGCGAACATTACACTTGATGTATGAAGTTGTGGCATTGAACGATGATTTCTTCTCTTCTCTTGATCAAGGGATCAAATGACTCCGAAACATAAAGTAAGAAGACCAAAAACCCATTTGGACTATAAATAATCATAATCATCAGTAAACAGCAAGCAAAGATATCACTTTCAAAAGCCGTTGGCCCACAAGAATCTCGATTAGGAAAGAAGTGAAGATGTCGACTCCTTTTTTCGCTCTAAGAGTAGTGAAGTTGAATTCGAGTGAAAAATAGTTAATTTCACTTCTTTTTCACCAGGTTTCATTCGATTTGTTGTGGATTGGATGATGGAAAAACCAACAAGCTACAGCTTGGAAGCTTACCTTATTATTATGAAAAGGAGAAATGGGATTTTTTTCTTTTTATAGATCATGTTGAGGTTGAGTATTGGGGGAGGGGGGAGCTTCAAGAGTGAGAGAGCCGTGCTAGCCTATTTGTTTTTCAGTAGCAAGCTACGGTCTAACGACAAGTAAGTGAAACAAACGGGCAAGGAGCAGAGGGATCAGAAAGGCTCAACTTAAGCTTGTTCTACTCTTTCAAAAACTACGATGATATTGGATTGAAAGTATAAAATTATAGACACTAAATTTAATGCATTAACTTTATACATTCAGTACAATAATTTTATACATTCAGTGTAATGTTCTTACATTCTCACGATAAATATGTTATCTCGATAACCTATCCCGGACTTTGGTTAACCTTAGATCAACATAAGTTGTATTTTATTCCTACTTTAGTACGATCATATACTTGAAAATCGTATGTGTTAGGTGTATGCAATTACATTCGAATTCACGGATCTAGTATATTCTCTTTGTTTTTTATGAAGAGAAAAAACTATGACATTCCTTACTATTTTACCCATATTTAGTAGGGAAATTATCAAATAAACACAAACTATGATCCATTTTTCAATTTCAACACCATGATGTGGCCGTCGTGTAGTATACTCGCAAAATGAAATTGTAATTTCCTATGCCCGTAGCTAAGATAGCTTACAACAAGTATAGAGCCGACCCCATATGGAGCTGACAACAAGAACCGAGTATAATGTCACAACAAATGGTTATGGTCATAGTATCGGTTACAAACACACATGCATCAGCTGGTCATAGGTTACAATGAATAGATTCTCCAATGTCACACGTCACGCACCCTAGTCACTATGCCAATCCTTCCTTAATTATATAGCATGCACGAGACCCGCAGTATAGTACTACTATCTAATTTGACCAACCAATTACGAAGACACTTCAATAACTGTTTTACCCGGACAACATTAGGAAAGAGTTGGACCCGATATGGCTATAACATGTTTCAATATGCACCATACGTTGTGCTAATTTTACACTATACAATATGAGAGACACTCTTTACGTTATTCTGCCTATTTTTTACAACTTGATTATGCATAAGGCATCAGTGGTTGTCTAACTTCTTTGGATACGGACTCGGCTCGTATGCATAGTGCTCTTTCCTATGCCTATAGCTTTTACTTGTGTCTTCACTTTATCATAGCTTTCTACTTTGCCCCTTCCTTCACTTGGTCATCGTTGTGCCCATAGCGTAGAGTCAAATTCCACGCAGTACACGTTGTGGTCACACCGTTTTCACAGAACAACTTTGTCTAGAATGTTTACTACTTTTTCTCAGTTGCGAGCTTTGCTCTTGTGCCATCTGTCACCTCTGGGTTCGCTCATACCTCTTTTGCAGAATATGCCTCTTTTGTATACAAAACAGTTCATGTTCTACCCTTCAATTCCTACCTTCTACAAGTATCCTCACATACACAAAACATAAAGAAAAATCCTAAAAACGACGCAAATAAAATCCTAAACACACACTAAAAATGAGCACAATAGAGGCTCGTCGTCACACCATTTTTAAAAGTTAATAATTAAATATATAATCTATATCTTCTTTTTTGCAATTGCAACTCAATTTTTTATTTCTTATTTTGGCAATCATGTCCAGTGAAATTCTCTATTTTAACTCAGTCAAAATTGACAAACCATTCAACACAACGTTCATCTTGTCAAATATATCAAAGCTCATAATTTTATTGCATGAATTTCCTTCTATTTTTGAAAGAAAAAGTATGAAAATGCAAATGTATGTAGAACTCAACTTGCATGTCAATAATCTCTTTTGTTATTTGCTTTCAACCTTCGATTCGACCTCCAAAATTTTCAACTATAAGATCAATCTTTCCTTCAATGAATTGGCAAAACAAGAAGTTTGATGACCCAAAACCTACATCCTCAAATGTCACACTCACCGTTGAGTTTTAATTGCAAAATAGTATAAATTGTATATTTAATTGTCAAATTTTGAAAGTGATGTTAAAATTATAAATGAACCATAGTTCATGATAAATTTGAAATTTTTCATATTTAATACTTTTGAAATTTGATAATTAATTGTATATATTTATTTATCATAATAATTAATAATATTACAAAGATAAAAATCTATATTTCTTGATACAATTTATAATTGGTAAATGAGTTTATAGTATATTATATTAACACAATTTCAGCATATTTCACCCTTATTTTTAATTCATTGAACTCTAATCAGTAACCACTTTTTAACAATGTTACTGTCATATTTTTCTTTTAATTCCTTGAACTCTAATCGATAATCACTTTTTAACAATGTTACTGACATATTGTATAGATCAGATAAGAATATGTTATCTAGTTTCTATTTTTTTCCATTAAGAACTATTTTTATTTCCTAAAAAGGTGGTTGGGTTTCCAGTTTTATAAATCATTAAGGAAATGTTTGGTATGAAGAGATGGAGAAGTGAATGGAATGATATTTTTATATTGTTTTCATTTCTTTTTTTTTTATATGATGTAATTTTCTTAGGAATCATCATTCCATTCGAAATCATAATTCTTACTGTACTAAGGCATAAGCTGCGTAACCATTCATTTCGTTATCTCGTAGAAAAAACCTCATAAAAGATTTGATATTATTATGTAATCTATAATCATATAAAAGCAAAAGTGTTTGATGGATAGACAATGACTATGAATACGAACCATTATCTATTTTATGAATATACAACAGTTCATCGAAATCGTTGTTTATGCATTAATATAATTTTTTTTTTTAAGTAAATCGTTGTTTGTATGCTCCTTTATTTTAAATTTCACGACCGTTATCTTTTGGCAAATCTTTTACATCTCATATTATTTTTGGAAATCTTAACACAAGTTACTATAGAAAGTTTGATAATAGCTATTAACTAATTTTGTATTTGACATTATAGTACACAAACATTATAGACGTTAAATAAAAATACAACAAAGATTCGAATAAAAGAGATTGTATTAAATTTTGACAAGTTAATTTACATTTGAAATCAAATCGAATTTTACATGTGGAACAATGTATCTTTTATATTCCATAATCCATTGAATCAAAGAACAACAAACTTATTTAGCGGACTAATAGGGTTGTTTATTGGATCGGTTTCGGTTAATCAAAACAGAAATTTCAGTTAACCGAATTCAAAATTTCTCAAATTCAATAATCGATACAGAAACCAATCGGTTAGTCGGTTTGGTTATTTGATAATCGAAATCATCCAATTTTTATTTTTTTTTACCTATTTGGCTAATTAAACTTATTTTTAATTTAATAATAATAATTGTTATTTGAATTATTATAATTTCGATTATTTGGGTATATTCATTTGGTTATCTGTATACCCGATAACTAAAATTAGCTTTAAATCATTAAACGATACTGATCCAATAACCGAATTAATCGATTATTGGATATTGATAACCATCGAGACTAATGTTCGACACATTTTTAACTATTTCTAATCAAAAATAAACTCTCACTATTTTTTTTTTGGGTCAATTAATACAGAAAATTTAAAGGTTGCGTCACGGTGGACTCGAACCCAAGACCTTTGACCTCGGGCATTAACCACTCTACCACTAGGCCAACACACACACAATAAACCCTCACTATTCATATTCAGCAATGTATATTGTATCGTGTTTCATTTCGATATTATAATGATACGAGAAAATAAACTCAACCAAAGACATATCATAATAAGGATCTACTAGACACAAGTCACACAACCATGAATACAAATACACGATATTCCAATTTGACACAACAAAATAAAAACAATATTTTTCTAATAAAATTATTTTCTTTTCTTGGTCAACTATATATGGAGGGTGGGGTTGAGGTTTTGGCATAGAACTTAGAAGAGGACAATTTGGTCATAATATACCAAACCAATTAACCAAACAGCCGCTTTCGTAAATTCGTGGGTTGGACTCTCACAAGTAAAAGAATGAAGGGGAAAAAAAACAGAAAAGGGTAAAAGCAACGGCACTTTTACACTTCGACTCTCAACTATCCAACAAATCCAAAGCTCCCTCTCTTTCTCCGTCACCCCGATCTCCCCACCCACCCCACCCCGCTCACGTACAAATTGCTGTGTATATACAGCTCCAATTTCGAAAGTTCTCATTGCTCGAGGTTTAAGAAGCATTCTGCTCAATTAATGGACGCGCTTTCGCCGGCGATCAAACCGGCGCTGCTTGCGCCGCCGAGGACTTCTTGCTCCGCTCGCGATCTTCTGTCTTCCGTGTCGTACACGAGACTGAGCTCGAAGCGGAGCCGGATTCGGAGGAGAATTCAGGTGAAAGCAGAGGCGGCGAAGCAGGCGAGCATTGATTTCAGCGATCCGGATTGGAAGTTAATGTATCAGAGCGATTTCGAGGCTCGCTTTCGTATTCCGCATATTACTGATGTGATTCCAGACGCCGCCTCGTATCCATCCACTTTCTGCCTGAAAATGAGGTCTGCACTCGGAGTTGAATGGGAATATTCTCTTGAATGTCGCACGATTGTTATTGGTTTTAATTTGTGTGGTTTTAGTTGATATAATTTGATCGAACTTTTCTCTGCGTGATTCATGCGCTTGATATCGTGTTTGCTAGATAAAAGAGGTTATCTGGCTCTTATTTAGTTGTAGAAAATGAAATGGAGAAGTTTTTTGCTTGTTGCGGAAAGAAAAAAGAAAAAACAGCACTTAACAGTTCCACTTGAGAAGAGAAAATTAATTTAAGACTCTGTTGCAGGAGTCCTATAAGTTCTGAGTTTGCGGAAGGTTATCCATCGGATGAAGCGTGGCACGGTTATATTAACAACGACGACAGAGTACTGCTTAAGGTATGATGCCAATTCAATTTTCTGTTTCACTGCTCTTCATAATCACTGCAGCAAGCGTCATTTCATTCATGATCAACATGTGGCCTGGTAATTGGCAGCTTCTTCTGTTTCATCTTTGCCTTTCTGAATATCTATAATTTGGTATTTCCATGTTTTCTGGAGTCTTTAGCGATTGACTTGTAAATTTTTATTATGTAACTGGGGACATTATGTGATTAGTTAGGATTCAAATAAGAGTTGTAATCTCGTTATATCAACTACAATAGAGTATATAAGAGGTTAGACCTCTGTTCAATATGAGTATCTCACTGGAAGAGGTTACTTTATAGTGAATGCACTCCTCTTTGCTTTTTTCGCTTAAGATTTTCCATTAACGTTCATCTGTTAGGTTATCAGAATAAATGACTTTGATAAAAAAAAAATTGGTCTTTAATTGCTAAAATTTAGATTTTGAAACTTGACAAATGTCTTACATCTAAAAATCTGAAATTGATTGCTCTCAGAAGATTGAGCACGTTGAAAGGAAAACCATGATTTCATGCTTTATTAAGACAATGTGCGGACGATTTGAATTTAGAAACGATTTAATCTATTTAGATTGCATAAGCTTGCCTAAAGGAAAATAAAATGACCATTTCATATCATATCTCTGGAAACCAAAGGCTTACCGCTATACTAAATTTCTGTGTCCAATGTTTCAGGTCATACGTTTTCTTCTCCTACATCTGCAGGTGCTGAGTGTATCGATCCTAATTGTTCCTGGATTGAACAATGGTAAGAATCTCGCCAAGGTTTTACTTTCTGAGTTTGCTAAACATATAGCACAATTAAAATCCTCAAAATTTTGTGCTGGTGTTGTTTTCACATGGAACTGTTACATTTACCCTGATTTGAGCAACAAGTCCTCTGATCCTAAATGCCCATTCATGAAGACAACAACATGATTGACCTCCCCCCTCCCCCTCCAAAAAAAGAGAGGATTGAAAAAGATCATCGAGCGTCCTGACAATTCTGTCTACAGTAACAGTCCTGTAGTTTTAAATATTTCTACTAAATGTCAGGGTTCACCGTGCTGGACCCCGAGAGAAAATATACTTCAAGCCAGAGGAGGTCAAAGCAGCAATTGTTACTTGTGGAGGCCTTTGTCCTGGTCTCAATGATGTGATACGACAGGTATCGTTTTACATGAAGAAGGAGATCATTATGAGCATCGTTTGATATTTTATTCTTTAATTGCAATTGTTAGCATGCAGAAATAATTCTAAAAAGAAAATTGGTTGTCCTCCTTTCTTAGGGAGGTCTTGTAGCATCAATTATAGAGGAAATAAAGCTGATCTCAACAATAGGAATCAATTAACTTAAGACGGATTTGATATGCTAAAAGTACTGTGATGCTCTAATAAGCTTAATACATCTTGTAACTTATAATTTTCTTGTTAATGTTGCAGATAGTCATCACCCTTGAGATATATGGCGTGAAACAGATTGTTGGGATCCCTTTCGGTTATCGTGGCTTTTCTGACACAAGTTTAGCTGAGATGCCTGTGAGTATATTTTACAAGGATATAGTTTATCAGATGATGATCTCTCTAAGCAAAAGATGCTTTTCTTACTAGATGTGTTATCAGTTGCTTTGGTCCAAAGTTCATTAATATGTTCTGGTTGGGAAAGTGTATAGATAATAATGCAAGTGCATCTAAATGGAAAATGCTGCAGGAAAAATTTTCCTCACCAAATCCTACAAAATTCGTAAAAAAAATCCGTAGCATGTAATCATCAAATGATCCTCTACTTTTGATTAGCTTATCTTAGACTGATGATTGAGGCACTATCCACTCTACTTGGTAACTGAATGTATTATGTAACATCTCTCATCTCTGATACTTTTCCTTGCCATATTCTCAATAAATGGCATATTTGCTATTATATTATTTTATACTGAATTCTTTCTTAACAAGTTGGATAGATTACGAGTCATGACTCTGACAATTTATTCAGAAAAATGCTATGTTACATGGACACGGGTATGGGTATCGGATACGGGTGCGGATCCGAGTGTCAGATACAATTTTTAAGAAAATTGTAGACACGGGGACACCGTCCTAAGTTTGGACACCGATGCGGGATACGTCGAAAAGTATACAGCGGGTAGAAGTTCAAAGTATAAATAAGGTTGTGGTAGTTGTCCCACATCGGAAAAAGTAGACTAATGTAAGGAGAAGTTGAAAGAATAAATGAGAGTAGTGATAGTTGTCCCACATTGAAAAAGAAGACAAATGCAAGCATGATATGCACTATAAAATGAGAAGCATAATGTGCATTAGGTTCTCGCAGCCACACTTAGCGTCTGCCTCGCAGCGAGACGGCGCGCTGCACCTAGGCGCCCACACAAGTGTCTTTTAAACCTTGCATAGCTCGATGCACCTCTTTTTTTCATGGAGTATCCGAGGTGAAATTGCAAGATCGGACACGTATTTCGTGTCTGTATCCGTGTCGAGTCGTGTCAACACGGATACTTCTGCCCAAATGAAGTGTCCGAGTAACACAGGAAAAATGTGCCTTTTTTTTTTACATATTTAATCTCACTATCATATTTGACCTCACTGTATGTGCTGTGATATGCACTTCAGCTCTCCAGGAAAGTGGTCCAAAATATTCATCTTTCTGGAGGAAGCTTGCTAGGAGTCTCACGGGGAGGACCAACAGTGACTGACATTGTAGAAAGTATGGAGGTAAGGTTTTTTGTTGCCGCTGACATCTGGTTTCATCCTGTTTAGCTTTAAAATGCAATCTTTGTTTCAATACTAATCAAGAACGGATGGCAGGAAAGAGGGATAAACATGCTCTTCGTACTGGGTGGAAACGGTACACATGCTGGTGCAAATGCCATACACGAAGAGGTTTTTGGCTTATGGCTGTTGTACTTAAATTATACCTTGCTATACATTATTTTCATTTCGGCAACAAAAGTTCTATACCAAGCTCAAAGTTGAAAAAGTGAAAGCTAGAAGCTATATAAGTAATACTAAAATATTTTTTTCTCCTAACCGCAAGGTTAGATGGGATTTTCATGGAACAAATTTTTGCAAATTAAACCAAAATTAAGAAAAATTATGCCCATCTTTTTCTTATGTCATGAAAATCTCATATATATGCATATGTGTGTGCTCTACTGAGCATCATTGTGCATTGCACCTCTAATTGTTTACTTTTATATTCTTTGTGCTTCCATCCAGTGCCGTAAAAGAGGTTTGAAAGTAGCTGTAGTTGGCGTGCCAAAAACCATAGACAATGATATTCTGCTTATGGATAAGACATTTGGTTTTGATACAGCTGTTGAAGAGGCACAAAGAGCAATAAATTCTGCATATATTGAGGTCAAATGTCGTACTGCTCTTTTATCTTTTCAGTAACACGTTCACTTGCTATCCTTAGCTATCAGGTCTATGCAATGCTACTCTCATGTTTACTTCCTCATTTAGATGATCGCCTTTCTGATTTGACAGGCACATAGTGCTTATCGTGGCATCGGGATTGTAAAATTGATGGGTCGAAGTAGTGGTTTCATAGCTATGCAGGCATCTCTTGCTAGTGGACAGATTGATATATGCCTGATTCCGGAGGTACAGTTTCTGTAGACTCGATCAAAAAATATAACCTATTTTGTTATTCTGGTCATTTGTCTCAGCATCTTCCGTAATCAATCAGGTAAAGTTTAATCTGCATGGACCTCATGGTGTCCTAAATCACCTAAAATACCTGCTTGAGAGAAAGGGGTCTGCTGTTGTCTGTGTTGCAGAGGAGCTGGTCAGGTTAGTCAGATCCCTTTCTGGTCTCAAAATATATTCTCGTTTTCCTGAATAACGCACACCTACCAGCTGAAATGGACTTTCAAGTTCTCTTTCAGATGATACATGCTCTTGATTATGAAAGATAAAAGACCCGTTCAGTATTCATATGATATGGTGGCTGATATAGAAATAAACTGCTATTTCTATTTTGCATTCAGGATCTTCTACAGAAAACCAATGCTACAGATGCATCAGGGAACATTGTTCTAGGAGATATTGGTGTTCATATACAACAAGAGGTTGGTTCCTTTACTTGGTTGTAGTCCTTCTTCAAATATAGATTCTTTTTTCGCTTTTGCTTTGCCAAATGTCATACATCTATTTCTGTAGTTAGTTGACCTTTCATTTCCGGGCATGCTTTTAATTACTGGATTGCAGATTTTCCCCACTTCATATAAGATAATAAATTTGCATTATGTCGTGGTGCCTTTATCTTTATGTCTATGCGCTACAATATTTTCCTGTTTGTATTATGAATTGTTTTAAACCAATTTCATCATTAAGAGTGGTGACCTATGAACTGATATTCTGCTATTCGGTATAAGGTGGCTATATTCTTTCTGACTTTCTGGAAGGGTGGGTTGAAGTTTTATACACTGGCCCTAAAAGTGATCGAAGCGTTTTTTTTTCTCTCGATTAAGAGATGCTATGATTTGAAGTAGACTAAAATAACATGAATTCTATCTGTTCTAACACCTGCCTTTATATTTTAGTCTTAAAACCTTGAGATGGTAAAATGCTTTTCTCTTCATCATCTGCTACTAATACATTTGCTTGGATCTTACAGGTAAAGAAGTTCTTCAAAGAGATGGGACATCCGGCAGATGTGAAATACATTGATCCGACTTACATGATCCGTGCATGCCGTGCAAATGCATCAGACGGGATTCTCTGCACCGTGCTTGGTCAAAATGCTGTAAGTCGTGTATTTTTCATTGACCAAACCACTGCTAATGTCATTTCTTCTTCTTACGCTTCAAATTTCTGCATGAATCATCACACAAGTAACTAATGTAATGCCCATTAAATGAGCTAGATTGGAGTTGGTTGCGTTTATTATGAGAAAACTCTAATTTATCCTTGTCAGTCTCATACAATAACTGAATTTGAGGTCTTCGATCTTAAGAGCTTAAGCCTGCATAAACCTCTAGGCTTAACTAGATGATTGAACGACATTTCCATGTTGATTAGTTAGCTTAACATAGCGCGTCTACGTTCTTAAACGGCATATTATGGCAGGTTCATGGTGCATTTGCTGGGTATAGTGGCATCACAGTGGGAATATGCAACACACACTATGCGTATTTCCCAATTCCGGAAGTGATAGCTCAGCCCAAGGTCCTCGACCCGAACAGTCGTATGTGGCATCGTTGCTTAACCTCAACTGGTCAACCAGACTTCATCTAAAACAGAAGGGTAATTAATTTGTATTTGAGAAGCAAGACTATTCATTCTGCAGAGTAGAAGAGAATGGGCTGTTTTGCCTTGTGGTTGCACCCTATTTATCCCAAGTCCTAACAATTTTCAAGTGTACAGCATTCACATTGCCATCAAACGGCGGTAATAAGCTTTTTTTTAGACTTTCTGCTCAGAGAAAGAACATTGGGATACAAAAAATCTGTTCCGCTATAACACTACAATATTGATTCCAACTCTCCTGGTTGGTACTGATAGCCTTCATTTGAATAAGTAAATTCTGATTTTGTATGTCGTTCAAATCCTGTTCGGATTCATTCTTCTCTTAATATCATCATTTTTACTTATATTATACTTAATTTGAAAATGCTTTGAAATTTTAATTACATGCTTGATAAGAAAGTTCAGGGAACATGTTTGTGACTCTAACTGAGTAAAACCTCATCAATCTCGATTGGAGGAATTTATCGAAGCTCAACTTTGGCTTGTTTATTAAATGGTGAAGCTGCAAACCAGTGTTAAATTTTGCTGGTCCAACTTTCTTCCGCAGGCCTACCTTGCCAACCTTATTGACATGTCATCTTCTCATACATGTCTTTAAATAACTTAAAAAGGTTTTTAACACTTTCTTACAAAACATATTTACTAGATTCTTTTTTATTTATTCATGAAGTATATTGTTACAATTATGAGTTTGCCGTTAGTATTTCAATAAAACGTGGGCCTCCAGACAAACTAATCAACTTCTTCCCTTCCATGGAATCGTAGAATGTTTGCTGAGGTGTAGTGTTACACTTTCACTATTTACTGCCTGATCTAAAGTAATCACTAAGGGTTTTCAAAATTTGACAACACTTCAAATGCATGTTTATGGTGTTTACTGTCCATATCCCACACTTCACATGGTGGTACTCTGTTTCTCCCTCTCAAAAAAAAAAAATTTTACTCCCTTGGTCCCACTTTAAGTGACTTGATGTTTTGGGCATATAGATTAAGAGAGTTGTGTTTATGTGTAAAGTAATGTAGTTCATGGAATTCGAGATATTTTTATGTGGAAAAGTGATCTATTTTTTAGTATGAGCCACTTTTAGTTAGACGACCAAAAAGGAAAGCGAACTTAGAATGGGACATAGATAATGATAAATGCGATCTATATTAGGTCAGGAAAGTAAGAATAATAAGAATAGCATAAGTTTTTCTCTCGCCTTCAATTTATCAAGTCGGTATTTTTAAAGGAAAACAGGAAGGCCCATAAAGTATTTGGGCTTGTTTAAGCCCATCAGTTCGGCCCTACTACAAATAAAAGCGTCAGTTCAATTATTCTCTAAAATAATAGCTCGAGTCTTCCAAATTTAAAGATGTTATGTTCTGTTGCAGGGGCAGGCTTGAATATTCCAGCCAAATATCCGGTGGAATTTAATTTGGGAAATATATAAACGTATCCACATTTGAGAAAATGTGTACAGTTCATATCGTTTTTTTAAATGTTACACTCTATACTCATTTGATTGTTTAAATGTTTATTTTTCGTCGAGAGATGATGAAAGTTGGCAGGAAATCATTGTATATTTTGTTGGGTTAATTTTATATGTGGGAACCGATGTGGAAATCTTTCAAATTTAAAGGTGATTTGTTTTGTTTGACTAAGGGGACCTAAATTGATCCACGTACAACTCTAATGCCAAATCACATACCTCATTTATTATTGCATTCTTGTTGGTCGACCGAAAACTTAGGAAGAGTATAAGAGAACCCACTGTTTTGCCAGAATCATCGTCGGAATTGGACCAATGTACGAGTTCGGGTTGCCGACGAGTTCCGGGATGCTGTCTCGAGACTTAGTGACGCCATAACTCATGCCCAGAAGGAGAGTTCGACAAAGTTTCTCGTAGCATGTCATAGATTCCCCAAACACTATTTCTAGCGACTCACGTCCTATTCCACAGGATGTGCCAAACTAGTTTGCAAGGTTTAAGTTCGAACGTGAAATCCCACTCAAGAAATTATGTTTTTCGCACAGTCATGATCCGAAGTGTGCATTCACTACCAACGTAAGTACTTTAATTTCCTAAGTATTTCTAATTGTTTAAATCGAGTTACTACATTTTGATTTTATTTATTTTAGGTTATTGATCTGTTTATGATAAGCTGTAGGGCGAGATTAGTTAGACGTGATACCATATTGCTCGCTGTGAATGATGAAAACTTTCATTTACTTTTTGCATCAATAAACATTATTTTATTATCTGATAAGGAACTTTGGAGCAGCTATGGTGTCTATGTAGTAGACCAATCAAGTTGAATGTCATCGTCTCCGGTTCATATTACTCGTATGCAAATTGGGAGAACCCATAGAGCATCACCTCGTTGGTGGCGAGCAACGTATGTGAGGTCTTAGAAAGACATGCATCAGGTAAAATCCTTAAACTGAACCTATAATTTTAATTGTCTGGACTTACATTCAAGTCACTAGCATTCTCATGCCATTAAATTGTTGACTATATATGATTCTAAGTATTCAGTAATATCATTTTTTAAAAAGTTCTATTATAGCTTATAAGTTGAAAATTATTGGTGTAAAAAGACAAAAAAGTGAAATGATAATTTTCATATATTAATCAAAACAGATTCCATAAGTATTTGAAAAAAAAAGAATCTTATTATAATAATTGTAAAACGTAAGAATGAAGTTTGAAAACCATGTAGCGAGAAAAATTTCAGTTAATCAGGTCAATCTATTCGATTTTTGGGCCAGTTCATTCAAGTTCAGATTATTTTCAGGTCAACCATCGGATTGTCGGGCTCTTCAGTTACGATCATTCGTGCTGAAACTTTTTCGGGCTAAAAAGTTTCAGTCATAACCCTATCGGATTGTAGGTTTATTCGAACCAATCCATGGATTTCGATCTAGATTGATATCTTTGCATGTTTCAATTTTCAATTCTATAGTGTAATTAAAAAAGTGTATTTTGATTATTTATTTGTTTTTGAATTTCAGTCTCAATCCAACAAATATTGAGACTATGTGGCATAAAATTTATTTTCACACATATTCTACTTCTTTTTTTTTAGAATCTATTCAATTTTTTAGTATAGAATATTCATCCAAAAATAAATATTTACTCATTTCGTCCCTCAATTTTTTTCATAGTTTTTTTAGTACGCCTTTCAAACTTGTTCTTAACTCATTTATACTTTTTTACCACCTATGATCTACCATTATCTCTTATTCTTACCCTCAACAGTACTATTTATTTATAATTTTTATCATCCATGATCCATCACTAATTAAGATAAAACTATATTAATATAGGATTCTTATTCAACTTATAATATATTCAATAATTTTTATTAAAATTTTGTCGAAAATTCACAAGAAGAAAATTTGTGGATAAAGAGAGTATAATTCTTCATAATTTGAATTTTAAATTAACAAAATAGATACTTCGCGGTAGAATCGAAAAACGAATATATTTTGACAAAACATCCAACTAAAAGAAGAAGAAGATAAAAGGAAAAGGCAAATACTGACTGGTCAAACACAGAGTACACAACGGTCAAAACGAAAACGGCTTGGGCCCACATCTCTGGTTGCAGATCCCAAAAAGAGCATGACATGTAATCATTGACACAAAAACAGTGCCACGACGTCGCTGCGTTGGCATGTCTTATTGCAATTTAGTTTGCATTTATATTGACTTCATTTCCCCAATTCGAAGTTGGTGATGCAAATACAATCTTAATAGTCATTTTCAAGATTTTCATTTATGTTGAACCAAATAAAAGGTGCATTGTTTAAAAAAAATTGAAAAAGTATTTTATGTAAATGTAATACTTATCTTTTAGTTTGTGATCATTTGTGTTTTGGACTCTTTACATAAACTCTAATAAAACGGAAAATGTATAGACATTTGATGATATGAGTTACTTCTTTGTTAAAAATAAATTCTGCCTTAATAAACTCGTGAAGGTTTCAATGAGGGATTTAGTCCTCTTTTAGTGTGAAGATGGTTGCTTTCATGATTGCCATCTATTGCCAATTCCATTGACCATAGATTTTTACCTAGTATTTTTTTTTTCCAATTTAATACATAAATTTAAAGACCACATTACGGTGGACTCGAACCCGAGTCATTTGGTCTCGGACATTAACCACTCTACCACTAGATCAACACACACACACACACAATTTTTACCTACTATTGTATTGTTGCATCATGCTTGTTGAGCTAAATAACTGTAATTTAATGGGATGTGGATATTCCCATTCATGGAATTCATGAATACACTTTAATATTTTTAGTTGCAAATTACTACTCTGTACAAGTAACTAAATGCCGTAACATTAATTTAGAGCCAAGCCTCTCGCAAGTCCTGACCACCGTTTAGGCAAAAATGTTTCACTATATTTAAATTTTATATTATATTTTATTTAATTTAATTTTAGAAACATAAATATAATCTCATTCATCTAATTCCCCCCACCCCTAAATACATAAACATATTATCGTCTGTTGTCCATTCTCTTAAAATCTTAGCTTCACCTCTGACGGTTACTATGCAAGACCAACAAGCACGCACAACACACACACACCATGATACTCACTCAAACACATAGACAACGTGAACCATGATTTGTGTGGATTTAAGGGGGTTAGATGGCAAGAAAAGAAACATTATTAGCAAAAATAACACAGGAGAGTCTTGTGTAATTCATCTCACGGGTCAAGATTCATAATGAAATGCATACATAAAGAATTGCAATTATAGTATTAGTTTTGAATAAAGATTCATTTTATCCCCCCAATTTTTTTTCTCAATTAATTTCTCATATTTTAGTTTAATTTTATAATTATATATATAATATAATTGATTATTCCATAATTAAGGTATAGAATATTATAAGCTTTAATTGCTAGTAATAACTATTATTAGAGTTTACTATATTATAATAATTTTTTATTTTAATAGCATTTAATAGTAAATATTATTAAAATAAATTCATTTATTAATGGAACACGGGTGAGATACATGATTCAATAGGATTGAGGATCCCAGTCGGTTACGGTTTAAATAGTGTCGGTGAGCAAAATATCTGAAAATCGAATATCGATCTAAATCAAATCGAAATTCAAAATTCGATTCGAAATTTTAGATTTTCGGTTCGGTTTATATTTTTCCAAATTTTGGATTTTGGATTGGATCGGATTGATTTTTTAAATCGAAAAATCCAAATATTCAATTACATATAATAATAATATTTTATTTGAATATTTTTAAATCTAATATAAATATATATATATATATATAATAACTAATAAAAAATGGTTTCAATTTTGAATTTTTTAATTTTGGATTTTTAAGTTGGTTGATTTTTTAATAAAATTTCGATTTTGAATTTTCAATTGGGATCAAATTTTCTCTCTCAAAATTCGGATTTTCGGATCGGTTCGGATTAGGTAAAAATCCGAACTGAAATCTGAATGCCCACCCCTAGAATTAGGGGTGAGCAAAATACCCGAAATCCGAATATCTGATCCGATCCAAACCGAAATTTAAAATTCGATTCGGATTTTCGGTTCGGATCGGATTAACATTTTTCAAAATTTCGGATTTTCGGATCGGATCGGATCGGATTGGATTTTTTTAATCCGAAAAAATCCGAAAATCCGAATTATATATAATTTATATATAATAATAATATTTTATTTAAATATTTTAAAATCTAATATAAATATATATAAGAATTAACAAAATTTTGTTTCGGATTTTCGTATTTTTCATAATTCCGGATTTTTCGGTTCGGTTCAGATATTTTTATAAAATATTCGGATTTTCGGATTTCGGATATTCGGTTCGGATCGGATTATTTCTCTCTCAAAATTCGGATTTTTGGATCGGTTCGGATTAGGCAAAAATCCGAACCGAAATCCGAATGCTCACCCCTACCTAGAATGAATAGTGAGATGAGAGATATAAATTTAAATTTAAGTATATTTAGCCAATTCCACCGGTATTATTTTTATACAAAAAATTCCAAATATATTAATCAATTATGCATTCTATTCAATATTAAAACCTCCCGAAACTTCCCTCTATAAATAGTAAAAATCTCAAATTTACTCTTTTATAAATAAACAAAGCAAAGATTGTACTTGGATCAATATGGAAACTATAAAGAGAATAAGTGGAGATGTATTTAAAAAATACCCTTGTCTTTTTTTTGTTTTTATTGCATAACAAAAAAGATAATAAAAAATACATTAATCCATGAAAATTAAATATATAAGAATAAATACAAAAAAACTACTTAAAAGTCCCCATTATTCCTTTATATTACACATACCTCTAAATTCACATCCCACATTATCTTTCTCAAACTCTTGTGCTTGTTTTCTCCCATCATCTTTATCATCATACAAATTACAATGGTTTGATTATTCTGTGACATGACAGCTACTAACATTTGCATCTTTTCATGCTCAAGGCATGTCTCTTCCTCCTCTTCCATTTCTCAACTTCTCCTTTAATAGTGTGTTTTTTTTCTTTTTCTTTTGTTTCCCTTTTATTAATTTCCACACACCAAAACTTCCATTCACTAACGACTTGATTTCTAATGTGTGATTCCAAATTTCACATTTCTCCATGACTTCAAGAATCTCCACCTAAAGTTGTTGTTTTCTCCAATTTCCTCCTCTTAGTAATTGGATTAGTGTGTGAGGAACTTGGACATGATCCAACTGTTGTCTCATCACTTTTATAGCTCAAGCATGCTGCATCCAACACCCCATTGGGGCTACAAGGAGCCACACTCGTAGAATTCGCCATTGCAACCCTAGCAGCAGCATTAGCAGTAGTCGTAGTAGTACTCGGCCCCCTCATTGATGACTTAAAATCTTGAATCATTTCTAGGCACTTCACCACCCTCTCCTGCAAAGTTAGATTATAAAAAACACCGCGTTTTCATTAAGAGAAACGAAGAGTTTGCTAAAACCATAAATTCGCACCATAATTAAAAGGGATATACAGCCAAACTATTACTAAGGGGGGACCAACATCAACACCTACCTTCTCAACTCCTATCAGACAAGAAAATGCCTTATCAATGTCCATTGCTTCTTGCATTTCTCCTGAAACACATATTGCCACAGCTGTAGCTATTTCAGATGGTTTGAATTTCAAGAATTCAATACCTGCAGCATTCAATATCACAACCAAGAAATCAATCAAAAACAAACAATTCCCATCATTATTTTTCTAGGATCCAAATAGTGGACAGTCTTAAATCTCAACAAACATATTAAACACACTAATCACCTTTGGTCATGCTTAAGATTAGGCGAAGGGAGCGGCTAATCACGAGCCCTAACAGCAATCCACCCTCATTCATCTTCCTAAGATAGTAGTCTAGGAAGTTGCATGGAGTGTAAGCTTTGATCTTCCAATTTAAACTGTTTAGCACCAAAATCTCCATTCTTTGAATGGTTTTCCCTTCAAACAACTTAGGCACCCCTGCCTTCTCCATTACAATGACAAAAACATTGATCAATCAATCACAACGACAAACATTAGTCCTATGTTGAGTTTTAATGATCATCACCTGCAAATCCAAGGTGGAAGGGACATTAACCTCCTCAATCTTGGCTGCAAGAGATAAGCAAGCAACTGCAACCAACTGGACTGCCCAATTCTTGCCTCCCTACATCAAAACAAAGGTGACAAATACGAAGAGAATCAACATTTGAGGGCACAAGGTAACAAAATTTCACTCCATGGGGATGAATTCAGCAGAGTTGTACCTTTTCTGATGAAGATAGAGGCAATTCGTAGATGGATAGAAACCGATCGAAATAGCTGATAGCAGAGTACAAACACAACTCTCCAAAACTGAAGTGGGCACAAGCCTGTAAAGCACAAACAAACATTGAGTTTTATCAGTAAAACTGTTGGAGGAAAAAGAGCATTTTTTTGTGCTTTTTCTATTAAAAAAATCTGAAAAAGAAAAAAGCGTTGCAACAGAGTGCTTGCTTGGAATCAAGAAAGCCATTAATGGATGATCATTAATACATCAAATCCAATGAGCATTAATCATTTTGGAGTTGGCCCCTTTTGGAATGAAACTTATGATGAAATCGTATTTAGGAAAAAATCTAGAGAAAAATCAAGATTTGATAAAATGGCTACATATTGATGATGGATTGGCCATCTGAAGATTGAACAAAATCAAATAACCAATAAATAAATAAATAAAATCAAGAAATGGCAATCAAATAATCACCTTGAAAATCCAATCAAGAGCCTCTCTCCTCAATCCAACATCTAAATCTCCATTTCTCAATCTGTTGAGGTAATCATCTCTTGGGAGGTGCTCTCTCTCTCTCTCTAACATGTGACAAATGCATTCTTCACTGAGGCAAGGCAGATGAACCAATGCCTCTAAATCCGATGGCCCATTGCTAAAAATCAAATCTTTTTCAGCTCCTTTTTGGTTGCTGAAAGGTTGAAGAAGATGATGATCTTCGTCATCATCAACATCGTAGAAGCAAAAGGCTTTGGTTTCTTCATTGCATAAGAGGTCAGAGTCAACGGCGTTATAATCAGCCATTGGGAAATGGCCTCAATGAATGTGCTTTGCTGTCAATGGAAGTTGTCAAAAGATGGGGTTTTGATGGGGTTTCTCTTGCATGCTAAAGATTGGTATTATGTTTCTGCCATTTCTGCAACAAGGTCTAAGAGAGAGAGAGTGTGGAATGGAAGTGAGACTATTGGGGTGTATATATTTATAGATGTAAAATATATATACATAGAGAGATAGGGGATTAGTATATGTGTCAATGTGTGTATGAATAGGACAATGCAATGGAATGAAGGCTTATGTAGGAAATTAGTTTGTCTTTAAGGTGAAAGGTGGGGTCGATTGGGATAAAATAATAAATAAAATATAAAAATCAAGATGACTTTAGAAGAAGAAAAAGTGGGTTAATTGTTAAAATATTTAGTAACTTAAGACTTGAATTTGGTTTGCGATAGGTTGTATAAATTATTGCTATAATACTGTCACTTTCAATTTATAATAAAATACAATAGTTTTTTCGAATACCAAAATAATGACGTGATATTTTGCATAATGGTAAGGTGTATTTTTCACATATTATTTAAGTAACGATATTATATGAGTATTGAAATCAAAATGATATCGTGACTATTCGGTCAGGTATCTTACCTGAGAAAACCGGGTAACCGACCCTGATGAAGCACTGGAAATGATATTTGACCCCGACCCAAATTGGGTATTCGGATACCCGATAGTACCCGTATTTTATATATTTCGTCTTTTCAATGTTTGAATATGTTTGCTAGCCTACTTGGTCTGTTGTTACCCTCAGTTTTCTAAATTTTTAAAGGTCTCGACTTCGATCCTGAATTGGTGCAACTTCTTATTTCTTTAATTTCAATGTATTTTATATTATAAATTATTTTCTTCTTCCACTGTGCAAATATAACCGTTGTCTTACTGGGTTTATCTTCGGACTAGACTCAAATTTCTTACAGGTATCCTTCTTGGGTGCAAAAGTTTTTTACTTTTTTTGGGTAAATATCAATTTAAACCCTAAACTATACATGTTTTATCAAAAATATTCTGAACTTTCAAAAATATCAATTTAAACCCCAAACTATCATATTTGTATCAAAAATGCCCCTGTATTCAGGATAGTTTGGGGTTTAAATTGATATTTTTGAAAGTACAAGATATTTTTGATAAAACATGTATAGTTTAGGGTTTAAATTGATATTTACCCATTTTTTAAACTAATATATAGTTATTGTATATATTAAAATATATATTTAAAAAATCGAGTATCGGGTAATAATCGACTAGTCCCGACCCGTCTACCCGTTTTTCGGTTAATCGGTACCCAATACCCGAAAAAATTCGGGTCGGATATCGTGTACTCGATTACTCGATACCTTAATAGTCACCCCTAAATTGTCGTCGACATGTATTGAACATGTCTAATTTTCTAAAAATCCAAAAATAATATAATTATTATAATAATTTATAAAACTTTATCGAAAATCAAAATAAGATGAAAGTTCATATTTTTTTAGCAATTAGTAAAAAAAATAGTACTCCCTCCATCCAACCCAATATGATTTTTTTTTTTTTTTTGGCATAGTTATTTATGATAAGAGTATAAAATTGTTAAATGGATAATTAGTATGTAGAAGAAATGTATAAAGTGATTAAATTGATAAAAAAAAAAAACTTGTAGAACTCACACCTTTTGAAGAGATATTTATTTTCTAAAAAAGAAACAGACCAACTTGAGTGAGACAATGCGAAAAGAAATACTCTATATCCATCAAAAGCTTGCAATTAATTTATTTTTCATTCGTTTATCAAAAGCTTGCATTTTTCTTTTTGAATATTTTTTTACACTAATAATATGAGAAACTTTCTCCATTTACTATAATTTATTAAAACTCGTACCATTAAAAACAATCCAAATTTTTAATGTACAGAGGAAATATAAGTCATCTTAAATGAGATTGATGGAGTAATAAACATCAAACAAAACCAAAGCTATATAATCATTTATATATATATATATATATATATATATATATATATATATATATATATATGGCTCTTAATATCAAAAGTGCTCCTTTCTGATTTGCGAGTGTGATGTTGTTCTCTATGTTAAAATGGTGATTTGATTGAAAGTAATTCTTCTTCGATTTCGTTTTTGAGAACATATTAGATGGAGAATATTTCTATTGGGTTTCGATGAGACATTTTTCTTTTCTCACTTCTTTTATATACTCTTTCTGTTTTTATAAATGTAAAATGTTCTATTTTTAATAAATCATTTAGTTCATTATTTGAAAGTAAATTAATGGTATTTTTTATTTTAATATTTTTTGTAATTAATAATTAATTATGTGTATTGTTTATCATAATAATTAATAAAATTACAAAAAAAATATTTTTTAACATTTGTAATTTGGGATTGGAGACACAAAAAAGTTATCTTTTGAGATGGAGAAGAATTGACTAGTTGGAACTAGGGAACAGTGCTGACGTAGTAATTGATCTTTCGTTTATTTATTTATTTTGGATGGGGATGTATAATGTATCAAATAGGATAGATATGTCATTTTCTAATGACAAACACTTGTGTGCGCGCGCGTACGCGACCCGCACAAGTGTTTGTTATTTTATTTTTTTTATATTTTGTTTATTAATTTATAATTAGTGTTTATTAATTCATAATTAGGGTTTATTAATTCAAAATTATGGTTTATTATTTTTAATTAGGGTTTATTAATTCAAAATTAGGGTTTATTATTCAAAATTAGGGTTTATTAATTCATAATTAGGGTTTATTAATTAACAAGTAGAGTTTATTAATTCAAAGTTAGGGTTTATTAATTCATAATTAGGGTTTATTAATTCAAAATTAGGGTTTATTATTCAAAATTAGGGTTTATTAATTCATAATTAGGGTTTATTAATTAACAATTAGGGTTTATTAATTCAAAGTTAGGGTTTATTAATTCATAATTAGGGTTTATTAATTCATAATTAGGGTTTATTATTCAAAATTAGGGTTTATTATTTTCAATTAGGGTTTATTAATTCAAAATTAAGGTTTATTAATTCCAAATATGGTTTATTAATTCAAATTAGGGTTTATTAATTTATAATTAGACTTTATTATTCAAAATTAGAATTTATTAATTCAAAATTAAGATATATTAATTTAAAATTATATTTATTACTTTAAAATTAAAGTTTATTAAATTAATTAATTTAAATTAGATTTAATTAATTAATTAATTAAGATTAATTAACTACTTAATTAAGATATTAACTACTTAATTAAATAAAGTGGTCTCACTGTGCGCGGGCGCGCACAGGAGACCACCTCTTTTCTAATTTACTAATTGTTAGGTACAATAAGGTTGGCCAATTTTGGTTTTTATCCCATTATATTTGGTAACAATAAGAAATTCACGTTCAATATTCATTAACATATTTTAAATAAATTGGATTAAAATATATATGTATATATAATGATATGAGCTCTTCATTTTACAGTTAGGCCCTTTCGTTTTTGTGTTCTCCATCTCTAACACTACTAGTTGATATTTGGAGGACAAAAGTCAAATATCAAACAGTTTTTCTAAATAGTAATTGTTTTGGTAATAAAAAGTTCTAGAGAAAAATAAATTACTTAAACGAGTGTATAGTTTTAGTTCAAAGTAAATAATGTGGGATTGAAAAATACTGACATTGGAGCGATAAATACGATAACATAAGATTCCTAGATAATATTTTTTCCATTTTTTTAAAAGTGTCTACAGCTATCAAATAATTATATATACTAAGAAAATAAAGATATTTATCTTTTCTAACCTTATTAATTGTCATGAAAAAATCATGCACACAGTTAATTATCAAATTCCAAAATTGTTAAGTAAGGGTAAAATAGAAAGAACGTTATAATTTTATTCTTAAATTGTAAACTATGACACTTATTATAAAACAAGAAAAAGTGTGAGAATGAGCCACTTAAAAAAGGGGTACTTTTGTGGATCCATAAAAATAGCTACCTGTTTGAGTTTTGTCAGTTTCATGTGTATAGTTTTGTTTGTGAAAAGGTGCATTAAATCCTTTTTATACTAGATATACTCCTACTTAAAGTTGACAAATTTTCATTTGAATGAGTAAATTAGAGTGTGTTATTATACCTATTTTACTTTTTAAATATACTTTGTTATTCTACATATAAGGAAAATATAACTTTTTATGCGATGTGATGGAGGAAGTTTATAGTTCACAAGTCACGAATAATTGAACGTTTGTGGGCATCTTTACTTACTAAATCACGTTATCATCGTTTTGTCTCGTCAGCATTCAATCATATATATAGATAGCATTAGATTGAAAATTTCAGAAAATATACTTTCAAAATTGTTCGCAATCGAAACAATTCAATTTTGAAGTTTCTAAATAGATTATTCACAATTTACTATAAATCTGAAAGTGCATATAAGTAAGTAACAGAATTTATAAGTTCAACTTCAACAATTCAGTGTTATTTGTGTTGGAAATAATGTAAAAAACTAAAATTAATAGCTTTTGAATGTTTGAACTTTTTATAAGTGTGTTATGTTGAATATCCATTTATTGCATAAATACTATTAGCATATTTTTTATTTTAATGAGAATCACACTAAAAATGTTTTCTCAAAGTTATGCAGTTGAAAATAGCATGGAGACTCAAAAGGGTATATGACTTGGATAATTTAACTCTCATCATCGCTATCACACGTGTTCCTCTCCTTATTTTGTTAAGAAAAATTATTTAATGGAGATCTATTAAGAAAAAGATTAAACGTATCTTTCACATAGAAAAGGGAAAGGTACATAAATAAAAAGCATATTTTTATGGGAGAATATTTTACTAAGTCCACATAAAATCGTATGCTAACTAATGAATCTAATATAATAACATAATTCTATAAAAACCAATAAAATTATATAATACACTCAATGGCACATAACTGAATGTATGACCAATTATTTAAATAAAAATTAAAAAATTTGTGTTATTCGCTTTACAGCCCTTTGGTAAATATCGAAGGTACAATGAACACGACGAGAGACTTCCTTTTTTTCTTCAATTTAATGCAAAAAATTAAAAGTTCGCGTCACGATAGATTCGAACCAGAGACTTTTGGTCCGGACATTAATCATTATATCACTAGGCTAACACATATGAAATCACAAACTAAACCAACTTTTTAATTTTATTTTTACTTTATCTTGAACGAACTAAATCGACTTAATAACCATACATACTGCTTTCATCTCATCTCAACAAAATTAACATTGTCTACCCTTAATATCTATATAAAATCCTTCACGTATTAAACTTTTGTTGGTTGTATCAAGAAAAATAAAACTCAAGCATCCCAACAAAATAAACTAATGCAAAGTAACACATTACAAATCAAATGTGGTATATGGAAAGAAACAAAATGAAAGAGTTATCAACATTCTAACTCTTTTTTTCACACACTACACACAGAAAGATTTTAATATTCAGCTTCTTTACAACATTGAGATTTGAGGGGTTAGACCCAAAAAATCTCCTTAGACCACATATGAAAAAAAAAAAAAAAAACTTTAAACAACAAGCATCCGATGTCACGTGTTTCATACAACGTTCTTGTTGCTCCCACTTTGTGTAATAATATTATACTTAACTAAGAAATATATTTATATTCATGCATGGGAGTTGTCAAGGTGGCCCCCCGGTTTGTCTTTGATAATAATCCAATTTAATTTTTTTTTTCTGGATTTAGAATAAAGTTTTCTTAATTATATACAACCATTCACCACTATGGGTGAATGCATGAGTTAATCAGATATTATATGTTGGTCCCTCGAATGGATATATATATTACTCTTTTCTATTTCAATATTAATATCATTGTGGCTAACATATTTTCATATGTATATAGTCGGGAGTACGTGTGCTAATGTGTACCTCTCATTTAAAGTTATAAAATTATCATTGAGTATATTATGTAATAAGAATATAATAAACAAATCAAATTTTATACACAATGCTCCATTTATAGGATAGATTAAAACCATATGTAAAATCTTCATGGTCTGTGATTGGGTTGGTTTTAGATGATATGATTAAGTCAAGTTTGGACTGAAATCTACCTTTTCGTTTCTTTTACCATAACATTTTCAATATATTTCATTACATTGACTGCTTAAAAATGATTAATCTTTTGCATATTATTCTGAAAATTATTACATGATTGAACTTATCTGACTTATTATGTTAATTAAGCATATGGGGAAAAAACTAATTATATTTCCTTATATTTTGTAAGATTTTTTATTGGTCATACCAATATATACCAAGGCCAGTAATAGAAAGAAATATTCAAATTCACAGCTCATTTCATTCAATAATTCACCAAAATATAGATATCTTTTTCACCTCTTTTTACTTCTTTTAGCCTTGCATCTTTATGTCCAAAGACTCATGATTCACATTTACAAACGGTGCAAGAAAAAGAATCAAGTCAATACAACTTTTTTTTCGCGCTAAATATTCAAATTTCCTCAAAAGGTTATTTATATTCAAATGCAGCAAAAGATGTAAGATTCCTACACCCTAGAAACAGCCAGCAAAACAAACTCATCAATGACATAGTAGAGAATCAATGGCTGCAAATTTTAGGGTTGTGACCTCACAGTCAAAGATTTCTCAAGTTTCATCACAAAAGTGAGCCAAATTTATAAACCCATATTAATACTCCTCCAAAATAATTATCCAATCTTCGAACAACATAAAATAGCCAAAACTCGACAGTACGAATCACAAGCGGGTACGAGAAAAACCATGCCAGTACTATAGTAATGAAATAAGAAATGCCACATTATTTGCAATGAAATAAGAGATGTCACATTATTTGCAATTGAGAATTTGATTCAAATCAAATCAAATTAAAAGCATTATCTTTCATAAGTTATTTCGAGTCAAAACTGAAAAAACTTTGGAATCGAACATGTCTTGCTTTTTTTTTCTTCATGTAATAACAATGATTTTAATGTCTTTAGGTGGACCAATATTTTACCGACTTCTTGGTATTTGGAGACGCATAAATTTTACTTGGTTTTGAAAATCATCATGAAATGTTTCAATATCTCCAAACAAAAGTAGTAGACAAAGTCCAGGAGAATGTTGATTGGTAGCTTTCCATCAAAAATTATCATTCCTAAAATAATGGTAAACGTACTTACAATTCTATTTTATTTATAAGTCTCTTCATAATCCCTTGCGACAAATTAATTCCATCAATCTTGTCAAATATGTACTTGAGGCCTAGACTAGGTCTCTCTCTCTCTCTCTCTTTGTCACACACACACACAATCTCTGGCGCAATAGTTGGAAGTAAAGCTAACAATGGATCCTGAATCCGATCCCAGTAAATTCGGATCTATTTTTAGGATTTGGATCTTTAAAATTTGAACCCGATTAATTTGGATCGGATCGGATCGGGATCATAGCCTCATATTTCGGATATGGATATAAGATCTAGTTTTACTATCCGGATCCGGTCCGGATCCGACCAGCGCGATCCGATAGTTATATATATATATATATATATATATATATATATATATATATATATATATATAATTATTAAAAATAATATTAAATACCTAATCTTAACTTAAAACTCTTTAATTTCATTTTCAAATTCTCCCAAAAAATATGCTACAAACTTTATTTCAAATTCTTTCAATTATGTATCAGTCGACATTCACGACGGGTCGTGTCACTTACACCACCGGCGATCGAGTTGTTTGTTGTTTTCTATCTTATAGTAAATTTGTAACTAACGTCTTCCAATATAGTGATAATTATAGAAATTCTAAATAATTGTTATAGTATTATTGTGTATTTAGATTGTTATGGTGTTATTGTGAATTATAGTTGATTTAGAATTTATTTTAGAAGCGAAAACATATGGATCCCGATCTAGACCCTGCGGATCTTATGGATCTGAATCTGGATCTAATTTTTTTGAACCCAATGGATCTGAATCGGATCCGAATCCAAGAAAAAAATCGAATCTGAATCTGAACCTAATCAGATCCGATCCAGATCTAACCCATTGCTATTACTAATTGGAAGAAATCCGATCTTGTCCCAATATCTACAAGTAGTAATAGTTGGAGAATTACTAAGTACAAAGATTTGAATTGCGAATTCACCTCATAAATTGAATATCGTAATATCATCTACAATACTCAACACCAAATAATGAAATGAGCTAGTATTAAATAAATTAGTTATTTATAAATAAATAAAGATAGCTAAAGTTATAAATTAAAATAAGTAAAATAATCAAAGTTTAATTATTTATTTTTGGAATGAAAAAAGAATAAAATGATAAGAAATATAAGTAAAGCTATACAAGATTATTTAATATATTTAAAAAAAATGAATAACATCAACAACGTAAACCATTTTCATGTTTTAATATGAGAAGCCCATTTAATGTTAAAAGCCCATGTTATCATTAATATAAAAAGAAGCCCAAATCAATTAATATAATATTACCCTAATTATCATTAGTGTCTTCTTCTTCATTCTCTCTGTCGTCTTTTCTGTTCTTCATGCTCTGCAAAAAAAAGAAAAATTTGATACTGTAATAACACGAAAATTTAAAACTTTTATTTGTGATGTTTAAATCACTTAATTATGGTTCTTAAAATTTAATTATGTTTAAGATAACCAACGAAACGAATTAGAATCGATTCGGAGATCGAAAACTAGAAAAATAAAAAAACTAGTGACTAGTCCTATCAGATTAGAGTTTTCTGAATAACCTGAACATAGAATGAAAGATCGACAAAAGGATTTCATTTCTAGAATCCTCTCGCGAAAATATGTGAGAAGCCAAAGAATGAGAATTTTCGGGCATACTTGCCCGGTCAGTCTTAAAAGCACTATTTACGAGCCGGATCAACTTCCAGTCCGTGCTAACCATGATAATTCATGATAACAATTAAAATCATGAAGGAATATATTATTATGAATTTAGAAATTATAAGAATCAATTTCTGAAAGAAATTCCTGAAAAACTTAACCGAACGCCGGGAAAAATATACCGGGAAAACCCTAAATTGATCCGAACGATCCGAAACTCGAACCAATGGTCTAAATCAATAAAATATGATTTATAAGACTCAAATTAATTATGAAATCTCAAGAGTTCAATAGAATTTTTGAATGAGCATAAATTAATTGCCGAACGTTGTTTTCCCGCGATAACTCGGAATTGACTTATCGGACGACGTCCGAACTTCATGAAATTTTTATAAACATTGAAATAAGTCATTTAAAGGCTATTTAATAAAATAAAACCTTAAGGTTCCAATAAATCAATCGAAAGCACGTTAAAACTTAAAGAGTCGGTATTAACACGTCAAAACGGGTAATTTGACCAATCCACCTCCCAACTACCACCAAGACCACCCCCAAATGGGTAATGACAGACCTTAGGTCTGCCAATATAGTGAGGAACCGTCCCTTCGCAGCCCCATTTGCTTAGGACCAATTTCTCTCTCAATTTTCAAATTCTCTCTTCACTTTTCAAACCTTAAGCTCTAAATCCTCCTTTCCAAACCTCTCCCACATCTAAATAATCTTTCTAAGACCATAGAAATGTATTACTCATCATCCTCTTCCATCCTAATGGAGTGAAATTTTTGTTTGAATTTTTTTGGGTTTAAAAACCCTAGTTTGCTTCTCATTTTTTTTCGTGACTTTGGAGCCATCAAATGCTCTCAAGACATGAAGAAAAAATGCTTAGAATAATGTTATAAGGCTACTGTAAAAATTTCATAATTTTTTGGAGCATTTTTTTTTTTTCGAGTTATGCTTTAATTCTTTTTATATGTGATAAAGCATGATTTGGTGAATATTATTTGATATTATTTCTTGATAATGTATTAGAAGCACGTAGAATAAATATCATAATTTTCAGAATATTTTTATTTTTTTCAAAAGCCGTGGGGTTTGAAGCATGTTTAGCTTTTGATTTTATTTTTTGTTGAAAATAGTTGAGATATGGTGTTTAAGGTATGATATGAACATCATATATTAACCTTGAATTTATTCAAACACCTCTCCTATTTTTCCAAGAGGAACCGTGAGTTATATATATATATATATATATATATATATATATATATATATATATATAGTGATTTATTTGATTTTGTTGTTGAGAATAATAGGATGTGTGATATTATAAATATTGGTTGATGTTTAATATTAATGTTACATGGTATTGCATTATATAACCATATGGTGAAAGATTGAAAATTATTGAATATGTATATATATGTTTATGTGATTACCGAAAATGATTGAGGGTGAAAAGCATGGGTTTAAAATTTTAATGCATGATATGAAGTGATATTTCATGTTTAGTATATGGTATAAGCATGATATAATTTTTGTGGAATTTATTGAACACCAAAACTTATTAATTTGAGATTGTCGAAAGTTTTGGAGAATTTAAACTATTGGTTTGAAATTTTATATGATGATATTGAGTTGATAATTAAATCCTATAGTATGATAGGAGTATAACATGATTTTATTGGAATTTATTGGATACATATGCTAATTGTTGCTAATTATCGAAAACGTAACAAAATGGCTAAGTATGAGTTTAATCCTAATGTTAAATGATGCTATGATAGAGAAATTGGAAGCTTAGAATGAATGGTTGTGATTATGGTGAATGGATGGAACACTTATGCACACATACACAATGATTGTGTATTATGTTAGAAATTAGGGTTTTCTAATGCTTTAGTATAGTTTATGTTGTGTATGGTTTTGTTTAGTGTTGAATGTTTATGTTTATGTTGTACCGACAAACCAAAACCCAAACGTAAACAACATAATACTATATGTACGAGAATCCAAAATAAATCGACCAATTTTGATAACTTAAGAACGAACCAACGAGAATCGAAGTTCGACATAAATTAGGGTTTGCTACTATTAAAAGGATACTCAAACGTGAGTTCCTAAGCTAGAAAAAACAAAAGTTGAGCTACAACGTTGATACTCAATAACGACAACCCAATACGATATTAGTTGAGCGTTAAAACAACTCGATAACGATAACGATTATACGACTTATGTAATCTCCAACGTGTGAAGATAAACAAACAATGTCGTAATGTGTAAGCAAAAATTCGAACATGAGATATCGATCCTTATGTCTCGAAAGTCGAGTTAATATTCCCGAAGCACTTCATTTATTCGTAAGTACTTACTTACGTGATAGCATGTGTTCACTTGAATCATAAGTCGATACTCCTCCTTTAATTATCGTGCTAATATGACAAGTCGTCAAGCATAACCTACTAGGACGTAACTATAATTGTTAAGTCTAGTTAGTGGCTTGAGAATATCCTAATTTACCAATCATAATATGATTACTGACAACCTATACGTAATAACGTTTGGAATAACACTAAGGTTAAGAGTCGAGGATAGACTCGGAGTATGCGATTCATGATTGAAGTTCACCTGTGCACGATGAATTGATATAGCTTGAGAATTGGGAATGTATGATAATAGAAATTATCTTAAAACAATCACATGAAATCATAAAGGAACCCTAAGTGGGAACTTTAAGTCGTAGTTTATAAACGACCTTCGATCGATAGAAAGAATCTAAGAAACGCTATTTTCTTATGAAGGGTTTGATCGTACGTAGTCGGCGAGGAAGAACAACCATACCCTGCTCATTTAGACTTACTAACTTTGGATAGCAGGTGGGCTCTCTTGAAACAAAAATGACATGCATGTCTATCTCAAAGCATGATTTACAAAAGCTTTATGAAATATTATTACATAAACTGTTATTGACTGCCAAATGTTTATGTTTTGTTGTGATCCTATCTGAGATTGGTATATCCAATGTGGAATGTGAATGAGTTGGTCTACCAATGTTAAAAAAGGGTAACGATCGGATCCGACTTAGTTAAGGACTAACTCGGATTGTGTACACGTGTGACTGTGTGTTAAGGTTAGCTACCTCGACCGATCACGACGAGTATGTGTAGGTGGCCACCTCCATAGTGCGCGAATGAATGAATGAATGATCAGATATGGAACAACGTGTATGAAATAGTCCGGCCGGACACTTTTGGAAAACGATAAAATGTTTGATAGGCATGAGTCTTTTAACTAAAATCCTCATGTGCTATTGTGGGCAGTTAATAACTTTTGACAAAGAAAATGTTTTCGGCAATGAGTCCACTGAGTACTTTTGTACTTAGCCCTGCATCTCGTTTTTGATGTGCAGGTTGAGCAATGATCGATGATGGGTGCAAGTTGGTGCAGAGTAGCAGTTGTTTTATGCTTAATTAGAAGGGATTCTAGAACCTTGGGCATGCATCGTCATATGCATGTCCACACGTTTATTGCTGCCTAACTCTGATAACTTTTGATGTTTTGATTATAATTGCCTTCATACCGTATTGAATTTGAGGTCGTACCTCGTACTTTGAATTGTGCCCTGACTGGGTTATATTTGAACCTTGCACCCTTTTTGACGAGTCCTTCTGTGACTCGAGTTGGTATTGAATAACTTAATTCCTTGTTAGTTATGTGTTGTTGAGTAGTTAAATTGTTAACTGCATTGAATAATTATGTTTATATCCATTGCCTTATCATCTTGGTGACGATCCATGGGATCCGTACTTCATTGGGAAGTCGGTCGTCACAAAGTGGTATCGAGCACTTGTTCGCTTTGTACCCTAGAAACCATTTCCTTGAATCCTAAGTTGAAAGTTGAGTCTAGAAATTGTTTATGTTTGATCACTCTCGCCGCACTCCATCGTCGTCCCCGCTTTCAATGAGGAAGAAGGTAACTATTTCAACTAAAAGTTGTTTTGAAATGATGGAAGTATATGAAACGTGAATTGGAATTTCAATATTGTCTTGTTGGGAAGTTGAAAAATATTTTGGAAAATGGAAATTTTTGAAATTGAAAAGTTTTTTTTTTCAATTTATTGGTCATTAATTTGAAAGAAAGTTACAAGCTTTAGAAGCTTGGTAAATGAGTAAAGGAGAATGTTTGATTATCGCACAATGTGTCGCTATTTGTGTTTACTGTTGTATGCAAAGCATGATAGAACCATGATGTAAATGAGTATGCTTCCCCATGAAAACATAGACTCTTAAGACTCATGATCCCTTTTGCGCCGAACTTAGTATGAAAACATAAGGTATCCCTAATTGAATGAAATATTAAGGAAGAACGAGAACATAGAAATCTTAAGAATCAAAATCCGAACGGATTCGATGATGAGAACGCGACGACTCTACGATGACGAAGCGATTGCTTAACTGGAGGTTCGCACTGCCATGAGGCCCAACCTCTCTATGCGAAGAAATTTCGAACACCGTATGTGTTGTCTCTATCGTGGCAATAACGAAGAATCAAAGTATAACGTTATAAAAATATGAAAAGAAAGATCGAATTGTAAGTATTGCAAGAACGCATATGATCGATGTTATAATGCGAATAGAAATAAGGAATTCAGAACCCAATGAGAAAGGGGGATCACTTAGCCTTTACCCGAAAGCTAAACATTGAAAGTCTGATCTACCCTAAGGGACCATACAGTCTCTTCTTGAACACCAAACCATGAAAGTAGTTTCATAAGAGCTTAGGAATATAAGATTATGATTTGGACGGTTTTTACGACTAGGCACCCTTTATCCTATAAGAGTCACCCCGATGAGGTTGTATGTTCCGATGGCCCCTACCAGATGTGCTGAGAAGACGATGTCGGTGAGTTCTTAGCTCACTTTGTACGTCACTGGACTGCTGCACATGCCCGTGGTACATCATACTACGATGGCATACTTCGATTGATTGCGACACTACCACCCGATTGGCAGGGGTATGCCCGTGAGATATTAACTGACCATATATATCGTTGCCAATGGAACTTCGAGCTTGAGGCAGACTTGCCCCATTTGTCAGCCACCTGAGCTACGTATTCATGGTATACGGAGCTGCACCTTGTAGACCGTATCCCCCTGAGCGGGAATACACCTGGCGTGATGAGACTTCTGAGTGGCTTCACTCATAAGTACCTCGTTTAGCATCTGATGGACCTGTATTCTTGTCTGGCTATGGCAGGAGCATGATTCGAAGCTAGACCTCTCCATCCCCAACAACTCATTTTTTCGGTCTTCGCCAAGTAGATTCAAGCCCGTCGCCCGTCAGGACCATCATCGCCGATCATTCCATGCCAGCGCTCACCTCTACCTACCGGCGTTTCCCTAGTCCAACCGTTGCCACCCTTGCACGGACCCTATGCCATGATACTGTGGAGATTGATTATCCACATGGCCTAATTGTATGCGCCGTGAGAGAAACCTGTGCCCATCTTGTTAATTCTTCGTTTCTAGCCACTGCCTATGAGGAGATCATGGCTGAGATCAGCCGAGACCTAGTTGCTATGAGAGAAGCTAGAGTCATTAGAGTCCGAGAGACGTGGCTCCCACACTCAACGCCGAGGTTGAAGAGGAAGGACCCGGAGGAGGATCACGAGGAGGACACCTGGCGACGATGAGATGGATGAAGTTGATAGTACCCATACTCACGGTTCGACTCGACACGTCGAGCCCTTTTTACATCCCGGGCGATTATGTATCTAATTCTTAGGATTAGATGGTGTTTTGTTTATATATACAGATATCTTGTGATGTGTGCGAAGGCGATGGGTCGTTCAGGCATGAACCCTTATTTTGATAAACTCGGTAAAGTTTAGATTTTGTTACGCACCGTGACTAAGTACGTGGAGAGACGCTGATATAAGCTTTTGGAATATCATACTCCGTACCTGGCTCTCTTTTGGTAAATCTTAAAAACACTGATGAAAGTTCTCGTAGAGGCATTTGTTTTGATATGATGATGGCTCATCGAGAGCCATTGATTTTGATGTTGTGATAAGTGGTGTTCGAAGATGTGCTAGATGTATGACTACGATTATATATACATACCTCGCTAAGATATGTATGATCCTGATGGATGGTATAAGAAGATATTTGATTGCGTATATTTAAGAATGATAGAATGCTGTCGAGAAGGAGAAACCGCGAGGTAACACCTGAAGGAGAGGACATCCCCCTACCACCACTACCGGCAAGAATTATTGAGGAGCTATTCCTCAGACAGAATCCGCCAACTTTCAATGGGACTGAAACCCGTAGATACGGAACTATGGATTCGTGCGCTAGAGCGAATCTTCATTTCCTTCATCGCACCTCTTAAGAACGCTTGTCATGCGTTGCCTTACGATAACTGTGCCGCTGATTTACGGTGGGAGGCGAAGAAAGACCTAATCAAGAAGAACTAGGATCTTACACCGGGAGAATTTAAGGAGGAAGTGTACGAAATACATTCCTAAGAGTTATCGGAAGAGAAAGGAACACGAGTTTTACAACTGCGACGATGGAAGACAACGATTCTGAGACTAAGACAGGCATCCTGCGAGATGTCGCGATATGCATCTCATTTGTTAACACCGACGAAGAGAACTGAAAAGTTCAACAGAACTCCGTCATGAGATCAAAGTGTCACTAGCCGGTCATGGAAATCTGACCTATCGTGAGGCCCTTAGTAAAGCCTTGGACATTGAGGCTGCCTTGCCTTATGACAGGATTGTCGTTGTGCATCCACCGAATCACCAAGGAGATCGTGGAAAAAGGAAGTGGGAAGGACCCCACCAAGGTCAAGGGTCATATATTGGCCAGGCCGACAGGAGGCCATGGCAAGGGAGTAACGTGCCATCTGGGCATAGACGAGGTTTTGGACGTACCATAGTACCCACGTTTGGCGGAGGAAACCCAAGATTCGTGAGACTTCTCGTGTGCCCTAAGTGTCATAGAAGTCACAAAGGAGTCTGCATGTTCACGAACGATGAGTGTTTCAAATGTGGCCAGAAGGGTCACTACTCCGGGGACTGTCCAGGGATGCGCCAAGGAGGAATGGCTGTCCCAATGTACCTAACCGAGTCCAACTAGTCCGCGCTATCCAAGCTCAACCGTTCAAAGAATGCCCCGATTCAAGATTTCCACCGAATCAACGACCATATCAACCATGGCGGCAGACAACAACAATGGCGACAAATGCAGACAGCATCGACAAATTTCAACAACAACAACAGCAGTAGCAACCGCAACAACAACAACAACATCATCAACAACAACAACCGCCACCGCAAGCCATGGCTTACGCCCTCAACCAAGAAAGAGAGTTCCCGTAGGAGCCGCCAAGGAACCAAGGAAACTTGGCAGGTATGAGAATACTCCTCCAAATGCTCATATCCTCTTGCTCGACATCTGGCGCCTCACATTCTTTTATTTCTGAAGCATGCGTAGAGAACTTAGGATTAGATCCTACTGAACAAATTATGAGAATTTCTTCTCCAGTAGGAGGCATAAGAACAGTAACCCACATATGCTCGAACCTAGAACTTGGACTAGGCTCACTTAAGGTCATGACATATAATCTTCACGTCATACCTATGACAGATGTGGATATAATCCTAGGAATGGATTGGTTAACCGAACATCATGCGACCATCCTATGTAATGAAAGGAAAATTTCTTTCCAACATCCCGGAGAGGAACCTACCGACCTTCACGGGATCAGCATGGGGAGAAGAGTCCCAATTATATCTGCACTACAAGCAAGGACGTTGCTGAACAAGACCGAGAACCATGCCTACCTCGTCTACCTCCAGGAGGAAGATCAGAATGAGAGGAGGATAGAAGACGTCCCGATCGTGAAAGAGTATCCCGATGTGTTTCCAAACGAACTACCGGGATTACCGCCAAACCGACAGATCGAGTTCACGATCGACCTCGAACCAGGTTCTGCCCCTGTGTCAAAAGCCCCATACCGGATGGCACCAAAGGAACTTGAAGAGTTGAAAATCCAGTTGCAAGAACTCTTGGAATTAGGTTTTATTAGACCTAGTGTGTCCCCATGGGGAGCACCTGTCCTTTTCGTGAAAAAGAAGGATGGTACACTTAGGATGTGCATAGACTATCGAGAGTTAAACAAGATAACTCTTAAGAATAAGTATCTCTTGCCCCGAATTGATGATCTGTTTGATCGACAAGGAGCGAGTCTTTTCAAAGATAGACCTAAAGTCAGGATACCATCAACTAAGAATTAGACCAGAGGATGTACCTAAAACGGCTTTTCCGTACAAGGTATGGTCATTTCGAGTTCATCGTCATGCCCTTTGGACTTACAAATGTCCCAGCAGTTTATGGATATCATGAATAGAGTGTTTCACCCATACTTAGACAAATTTGTCTTAGTATTCATAGACGATATCCTAATATACTCCAAGAATAACCAAGAACACGAAGAGCACTTGAGGACTGTCTTTAAAACGTTGAGGCAAGAGCAACTCTTCGCCAAGTTTAGCAAGTGTGAGTTTTGGTTAGGCGAAGTGACATTCTTAGGTCACATCGTGTCCGCCGAGCGAATCAAAGTAGACCCCTCGAAGATCGACACAGTTCGTGAATGAGAGTCGCCGAAGAATCCGAATGAAATTCGGAGTTTCTTAGGACTTGCCGGCTACTATCGAAGATTTATCGAAGGATTTTCAACGATAGCCTGACCCATGACCCAATTGTTGAGGAAATGAATCAAGTACACTTGGACCGCCGAGTGTGAGGCAAGTTTCCAGAGATGAAGGAGTTCTTGACAAAGACCAGACTAGCAGATGCCGGGCGGATAAAGAATACACAATCTACGGATGCTTCAAAGAATGGACTAGGATGCGTCTTGATGCAAGAAGGCAATGTTATTGCTTATGCTTCAAGCGATTCGCCTACATGAGTTGAACTATCCTACGCACGACCTAGAATTAGCAAATGTCGTACATGCCTTAAAGATTTGGAGGCATCACCTTTATGGAGTTAGATGTGAGATCTATACTGAACATAAAAGCCTGAAGTATTTCTTTGAGCAGAAAGATCTTAACATGAGGCAGCGTAGATGGTTAGAACTAGTGAAAGATTACGACTGTGGTATCAATTACCACCTAGGCAAGGCTAATGTTATAGTCAATGCCTTGAGTCGCAAATCCCACCCTAGTTTGGGATGTCTCCTCAGTCATGAGAAAATACTGATAAAGGAATTTCAGAGGATGAACATCGAATTCATAGACCCATCTCTGATAATAGAGAGCTGTATTGCAACGTTGATTGCAATCCCAGACTTAAGAGTCCGAATCTTAGAAGCTCAGAGAAAGAGCGAGAAACTAGAGGGAATACGAGCTAAGATCAAGGACAACAACCATAAGAATTTTAAAGAAGCAACAGATAATGTTTTGCTTTATGACGGGAGGGTGAGTGTTCCAGAAGACGAAGTGCTTAGGAGCGACATCTTGAAGGAAGCTCATGAGACTTCTTACACCGCACACCCCGAAAGCACCAAAATGTACCAAGACCTCAAAGAGAAATTTTGGTGGGATGGAATGAAGCGAGACGTAGCTTCATTCGTAGAACGTTGTTTGACGTGCCAACAAGTGAAAGCACTTCACCAACGAACGTATGGAACCTTACAACCGCTAGACATACCGGAATGAAAATGGGATGATATAGCCATGGACTTTGTTACCGGGCTACCCAAATCACAAAGAGGAAATACCACTATTTGGGTCATCATCGATCGTTTGACCAAGAGCGCGCATTTTCTACCCATTCCGGTAACACATGGATCAGACAGACTAAGACGGTTATGCGTCCGGGAGGTCATACGTCTACATGGAGTTCAAGACTATTACGTCGATAGAGATTCAAATTTACATCCAGATTCGGATGAGTTTACAAAAGGAATTGGGGACTCGACTACATTTCAAGATCCGCATTCCACCCACGCACGGACGGACGATGCGAGAGGACCATTCAAAAGACATGTTGAGAACCGTTGTCCTCGATAGAGAGAAAGTTGGGAACAAGTGTTGCCACTGTGGAATTCGCCTACAATAACAGACTACCGGCAACAATTGGAATGGCCCGTGCACGAAGCTCTTTATGGAAAGAAGTGTCGATCACCCCACCGGGATGAAGTGGGAGAAAGGAGAGTGTTAGACCGACTCGTGGGCAAATGATCGAGATTGTGAGATGATCCGCCAACGGATCAAGGAGGCCCAAGACCGACAAAGTCGACGCGACGACAAACGTCGCACGTAATCTGTATTTTAATGTGGAGACAAAGTCTTCTTGAAGATTTCTCCGTCAAAAGGAATCGTGAGATTTGGAATAAAAGGGAAACTACGACCACGTTTCATAGGACCTTATGAAATTTTTGGAAAGGATAGGGCGGTGACTTCACCGCCAGCATTGCGACAAGTTTTGGGAACGTGCACAATGTGTTCCACGTTTCACAACTAAGGAAGTACATACATGACCCCAGCCATGTGATACATGACGATATTGTCCTCGATGACGATATGAGTTACGTAGAACTGACTACGAAAATCTTAGACCGACGTATCCAAAAGCTAAGGAACAAAGAGATACCGTTAGTGAAAGTTCTATGGGGACACCATGGACAGGAAGAAGCAACCTGGGAACTGGAATCAGCTATGAAAGAGAAATACCCAGATCTCTTCCGAGGTTAGTAAATTTCGGGACGAAATTTATTTTAAGGGGGATGGTATGTAATAACCCGAAAATTTAAAACTTTTATTTGTGATGTTTAAATCACTTAATTGTGGTTCTTATACCTTAATTATGTTTAAGGTAACCAACGAAACAAATTAGAATCTATTCGGAGATCGAAAACTAGAGAAATCAAAAACTAATGACTAGTCCTACCGGATTAGGGTTTTCTGAATAGCCTGAACATAGAATGAAAGATAGAGAATGAATCTTGACAAAAGGATTTCATTTCTAGAATCCTATCACGAAAACATGTGAGAAGCCAAAGAATGAGAATTTTCGGGCATACTAGCCCGGTTAGTCTTAAAAGCACTATTTACGAGCCGGATCAACTTCCAGTCCGTGCTAACCATGATAATTCATGATAACAATTAAAATCATGAAGGAATATATTATTATGAATTTAGAAATTATAAGAATCAATTTCTGAAAGAAATTCATGAAGAACTTAACCGAACGCCGGGAAAAATATACCGGGAAAACCCTAAATTGATCCGAACGATCCGAAACTCGAACCAAGGGTCTAAATCAATAAAATATGATTTATAAGACTCAAATTAATTATGAAAGCTCAAGAGTTCAATAGAATTTTTGAATGAGCATAAATTAATCGCAGAACGCTGTTTTTTCGCGATAACTCGGAATTGACTTATCGGACGACGTCCGAACTTCATGAAATTTTTATAAACATTGAAATAAGTCATTTAAAGGCTATTTAATAAAATAAAACCTTAAGGTTCCGAGAAATCAATCGAAAGCGCGTTAAAACTTAAAGAGTAGGTATTAACACGCCCAAACGGGTAATTTGACCAATCCACCTCCCAACTACAACCAAAACCACCCCCAAATGGGTAATGACAGCCCTTAGGTCTGGCAATACAGTGAGGAACCATCCCTTTGCAGCCCCATTTGCTTAGGACCAATTTCTCTCTCAATTTTCAAATTCTCTCTTCACTTTTCAAACCTTAAGCTCTAAATCCTTCTTTCCAAACCTCTCCCACATCCAAATAATATTTCTAAGACCATAGGAAGGTATTATTCATCATCCTCTTCCATCCTAATGGATTGGAATTTTTGTTTGAATTTTTTTTGGTTTAAAAACCCTAGTTTGCTTCTCAATTTTTTTCATGACTTTGGAGCCATCAAATTCTCTCAAGCCATGAAGGAAAAATGCTTAGAATAATGTTCTAAGGCTACTGAAAAAACTTCATAATTTTTGGAGCATGTTTGTTTTTTTTATTTATGCTTTAATTATTTTTATATGTGATAAAGCATGATTTGGTGAATATTATTTGATATTATTGCTTGCTAATGTATTAGAAGCACGTAGTATAAGTATCATAATTTTCAGAATTTTTTTGAATTTTTTTTGAAAAAGCCATGGGGTTTGAAACATGTTTAGGCTTTTGATTTTATTTTTTATTGAAAATAGTTGAGATATGGTGTTTAAGGTATGATATGAACATCATATATTAACCTTCAATTTATTCAAACACCTCTCCTATTTTTCCAAGAGGAACCGTGAGTTATATATATATATATATATATATATATATATATATATATATATATATATATATATAGTGATTTATTTGATTTTTGTTGTTGAGAATAATAGGATGTGTGATATTATAAATATTGGTTGATGTTTAATGGTAATGTTACATGGTATTGCATTATATAACCATATGGTGAAAGATTGAAATTATTGAATCGGTATATATATGTTTATGTAATTACCGAAAATGATTGAGGGTGAAAAGCATGGGTTTAAAATTTTAAGGCATGATATGAAGTGATATTTCATGTTTAGTATATGGTATAAGCATGATATAATTTTTGTGGAATTTATTGAACACCAAAACTTATTAATTTGAGATTGCCGAAAGTTTTGGAGAATTTAAACTATGGTTTGAGATTTTATATGATGATATTGAGTTGATAATTAAATCCTATAGTATGATAGGAGTATAACATGATTTTATTGGAATTTATTGGATACATATGCTAATTGTTGCTAATTATCGAAAACGTAACAAAATGGCTAAGTATGAGTTTAATCCTAATGTTAAATGATGCTATGATAGAGAAATTGGAAGCTTAGAATGAATGGTTGTGATTATGGTGAATGGATGGAACACTTATGTACATATACATAATGATTGTGTATTATGTTATAAATTAGGGTTTTCTAATGCTTTAGTATAGTTTATGTTGTGTATGGTTTTGTTTAGTATTGCATGTTTATGTTTATGTTGTACCGACAAACCAAAACCCAAACGTAAACATGTACGAGAATCCAAAATAAATCGACCAATTTCGATAACTTAAGAACAAACCAACGAGAATCGAAGTTCGACATAAATTAGGGTTTGCTACTATTAAAAGGATACTCAAACATGAGTTCCTAAGCTAGAAAAACCAAAAGCCGAGCTACAACGTTGATACTCAATAACGACAACCCAATACGATATTAGTTGAGCGTTAAAACAACTCGATACCGAATAAAGATTATACGACTTATGTAATCTCCAACGTGTGAAGATAAACAAACAATGTCGTAATGTGTAAGTAAAAATTCGAACATGAGATGTCGATCTTTATGTCTCGAAAGTCGAGTTAATATTCCGGAAGCACTTCATTTATTCTCAAGTACTTACTTACGTGATAGCATGTATTCACTTGAATCATAAGTCGATACTCCTCCTTTAATTATCGTGCTAATACGACAAGTCGTCAAGCATAACCTACTAGGACGTAACTATAATTGTTAAGTCTAGTTAGTGGCTTGAGAATATCCTAATTTACCAATCATAATATGATTACCGACAACCTATACGTAATAACGTTTGGAATAACACTAAGGTTAAGAGTCGAGGATAGACTCGAAGTATGCGATTCATAATTGAAGTTCACCTGTGCACGATGAATTGATATAGCTTGGGAATTGTGAATGTATGATAATAGAAATTATCTTAAAACAATCACATGAAATCATAAAGGAACCCTAAGTGAGAACTTTAAGTCGTAGTTTATAAACGACCTTCGATCGATAGAAAGAATCTAAGAAACGCTTTTTCTTATGAAGGGTTTGATCGCATGCGTGGTCGGCGGAAGAACAACCACACCCGCTCATTTAGACTTACTTGCTTTGGATAGCGGTGGGCTCTCTTGAAACAAAATGACATGCATGTCATCTCAAAGCATGATTTACAAAAGCTTTATGAAATATTATTACATAAACCGTTATCGATCGCCAAATATTTATGTTTTGTTGTGATCCTATCCGAGATTGGTATATCCATGTGGAATGTGAATGAGTTGATCCACCAAAGTTAAAAAGGGTATGATCGGATCCGACTTAGTTAAGGACTAACTCGGATTGTGTACACGCAGATCGTGTGTTAAGGTTAGCTACCTCGACGGTCACGGCGACTATGTGTAGGTGGCCACCCATAGTGCGCGAATGAATGAATGAATGATCGATATGGAACAACGTGGATGAAATAGTCCGCCGGACACTTTTGGAAAACGATAAAATGTTTGATAGGCATGAGTCTTTAACTAAAATCCTCATGTGCTATTGTGGGCGCTTAATAACTTTTGATAAAGAAAATGTTTTCGAATGAGTCCACCGAGTACTTTTATACTTAGCCATGCATCTCGCTTTTATGTGCGGGTTGGGCAAGGATCGATGATGGGTGCGGTGGTGCAGTAGCATTGTTTTATGCTTAATTAGAAGGATTCTAGAACCTTGGGCATGCATCGTCATATGCATGTCCACACGCTTATCTTCGCCTAACTCTTATAACTTTTATTGTTTTGATTATAATTGCCTTCATACCGTATTGAATTTGAGGTCGTACTGTACTTTGAATTGTGTCCCGACCGGGTTATATTTGAACCTTGCACCTTTTCGACGAGTCCTTCCGCGACTCGAGTTGGTATCAATTGCTTAATTCCTTGTTAGTTATGCGTTGTTGAGTAGTTAAATGGTTAACCGCATTGAATAATTATGTTTATATCCATTGCCTTATCATACCGGTGACGATCCATAGGATCCGTACTTCATTGGGAAGTCGGGTCGTCACAGACACACAACAAATTATCAATATGTAGAGGGATCATTGTGTAATATAATTAACATATACGTTCAACTACTGATGTCAATGCATATTTGAGTTTGAAGGAGAAAGAAACTTCATCAAAACTCATTTTGAATTTGGATCATAGATACATTGGAGATGAATTCTAACTGTAAAATAGGATATGTAGTCGGGTTGAAGATGCTCTAAGACTATTGATACGAGGGTATATATAGAAACATTGTTTTAAGAAAACTACAAAAATAATGGTCTTCGAGTATGTATTGTATTTTATATGAAAAAGTGGGCCAACCTATTTCACATTACTTCAGTAAAAAAAGGGGGAGAATTAATTATGTTACCCTTTCAGTTTAAAATCAAGACAAAAACTTGGGTGAGCTCACCATCGCGAGATCACATTGTTTTGTTAAAATAATTATATATTAATTATAGTGAGTAAGGATAATTAGATTTTGTTAATATATAATTAAATTTATTAATTTTAATTATAATTTTAATTTAAAATTAGAATTTATTAATTCATAATTATGGTTTATTAATTCATAATTGAGGTTTATTAATTCATAATTAGGGTTTATTAATTCAAAATTAGGGTTTATTATTTCTAATTAGGGTTTATTATTTCCAATTAGGGTTTATTAATTCAAAATTATGGTTTATTATTTCAAATATGGTTTATTAATTTAAAATTAAGGTTTATTAATTCACGATTAGAGTTTATTAATTCAAAATTAAGATATATTAATTCAAAATTATTATTTATTAATTTACAATTAAACTTTATTAAACTAATTAATTTTAATTAGAATTAATTTAGTTAATTAATTACTTAGAATTGATTTAATTAATTAATTAAGATTAATTAAGGTTAATTAATTAATTAATTAAGGGTGGTCTCACTGTGCGGGCACGCAATGGAGACCACCCCTAAAATCAATATTCAGAAAATAAAATCATCATCAGCTGTATAAAATTGCTCGGATCTTTTTTACTATCAAATAATATACTAACTGTAACGAAGTCAGAGAGAGAACGAGTTTAGAAGTTGATTTATATATACCATGTTTCAATCTTACAATAGAATGAGTCATTAATTTTGGTTCACACACACACACATAGAGAGTCAAAATCAAACAAGAAAAGATCGTATTTCCAGATTTTCCAATAGTAGTATTCAGCTACACTTCATGAGCATGAAAAGATGAGGACTGATATTGCTGCAGTTGATCATATGCTACAAATTCTATTTAAGCAGCGAAAATGGAGGTCTGAATAATAATCAAGGGAGTCTGCAGAAAATAATAATATCACGACACAATGCAAACTACAAGTCATAAATATATGCAATTAAAAATACATTATGACATTCAAGCCCACCTCCTGAGGAGCAGACGCTTCAAGACTCGTCAATTTGATCCTGCATCAACATATGACAGCCATCAACACAAACATCTTTCTTCTCTACCCATAAATTTCTCTTCTGTCGACTTAACAAAACAAACTTTCCTTGCTCTAAAACATTATGTCAGCTATGGTGAATTGAAAGAAGGGTACCTGCATATCTGAGGTCCAAAGAGTGAGATTGTCCCTGAGAAGCTGCATGATGAGGGTGCTATCCTTGTAAGACTCTTCGCCCAATGTGTCCAACTCAGCAATAGCTTCTTCGAAAGCCTAATCAGCATGCACAGATACACTCTCGTTTTAAATATGAAGGGAACCTTTAATTTGACAAAAGCCAGCAACACGCATATGGCCCAAATAAGATTTACTTTGACAAATTTCATCAAGGTTGATGTTTAAAACGTATGCTGTGTAGATTATGGAAGGATGTGACGTAAGGTGTTTCAGCCTTTCAGACAATAATAGTGCAGTCTAGATTCTTGATCTCACATATTCTGATATACTATACCACCCCGGATCAGAGGCAAACTATACCGCATGGCTCGTGGTAAAGTTATTAATTTTTTCTTTCAACATTCTTGCAAGAGTCAAATGATTTATTATTAGTCAGAACCAAAGCAACTAACTTAGTATAATGAATCAGGGTCAACATGGAGTCATGACTTAATTCTATTGTAGAAGAGAATATATTGATTATACAAAATTTGGTTAACATTCTGTTTTCCCAAAATAGACTAAGGAATCTGGATTTTAATCAAAAAACAACATATCTCAGTCACATACTTGTGAAACACTTAACAACCTAAGACAAGGATTCTTTAATATATAGAGAGATACAAAAATAGGGCCAAAAACCAAGAATTACATTGAAAATGAAAATGATTCCCAAAATGCAAGGCACTAGAGCATAGTTGAGGCATTAAGCTGTACATCGTGTTATTAACTAACCTGTTTTGCCATGCTGCAAGCTTTCTCTGATGCATTGAGAATTTCATAGTAAAAGACTGAGAAGTTCAGTGCCAAGCCCAACCGTATAGGATGAGTGGGTGCAAGCTCAGCAAGTGCAATATCCTGCATATAATAAATCACATAGATAGAGCTTAATTAGAATAGAGCAAATACAGAATGGTCAAGCTTCAACTGAATTTCCATTCACCAATATAACTTCTGACATCCAAATCTTGCATAGATATCTAAGTTCCTACATACAAAAAGTAAATCTTCAAAGAGCAGATTAGTTCACTCTAAGTCATCTCAAAATGGATTCAAATCTTGTCCAAAAAGGTATATGCACCAGTTGCTATATAGCACATGGTTATATTTTACAAACGGTCTTGTGATCACAAATTGGAAACGACAAGTTTTGCAAGGTACTTCCTTAACGATACCAATCCTCAGCATCAACCGATTTTCCCGAGTAATGAACAGCAAAGTTCCATTTTTCTTATCTTCTTCAGTTAATCTTTGATTTAGAAATAAAGATCTTTAACAACAAAACATAGTTTTGAGGCCAACTCAAGTAAATTTGCCAGTACCTGATTGTTTGAACCTAATCTATGCTATTTGTATTCATTAAAAGAAAACAAAAACATTTCCTGCACCAACACCGATCTGCCATTTATGCCTCCACCTCATAGAATTTCAAGTCTTCAAATTGGAGATAAACTCAATACTAAACTAGACAAGAAAATACTCTAATCTTATCAAAATTGCTACTTCCCATCCTATACAATAAACCCAACAAAAAAACGAACCAGAAACATAATACCCAAAAAAAAGGACTACAAAATCACTAGCTAATTAATGCTTTAGCACACACATAAAGAGGGAGACCACGATTCAAAAATATCAATAACCTAAAAATAGCAACAGGTGTACAAATCAACATAAAAATCACAAATTTAACAGAACACAACTCCATAAATTGCATCTACCATAGATTTGATGTAAAAACCGATTACCTGAGCAGCTTTATAGGCGACCATAGTATCCTCAGACGCCTCCTTCCGCTCATTCCCAGCCTTAAACTCCGCTAAATACCTATAGTAATCTCCCTTCATCTTCAAGTAGAAGACCTTGGACTCGCTAGAGGCCGCCGACGGGATCAAATAATCGCCGAGGAGCTTGAGAATTCCGGCGCAGACCTGCGAGAGCTCGGCCTCGACCTTAGATCTGTAGTCCTTGACGAGAGGGACGTGTTCGTCGTTCTTCCGGCCTTCCTCCTTCTGCTCGATGGAGGAGACGATGCGCCACGCGGCGCGCAGCGAGCCGATGACGTTCTTGTAGGCGACGGAGAGGAGGTTGCGCTCCTCGACGTTGAGCTCGGAGCCGGCGGCGGCCGCGACGAGGCTGTCCATGTACTGGACCATCTCCTCGTAGCGTTCGGCCTGCTCCGCCAGCTTAGCCATGTAGAGGTATTGCTCCCGCGTCAGAGCCATCGTAACCGTAGGATAAGCTTTCTAGAGAGAGATAGAGAGATTCTGGTGAAATTGGATGGAAAGGGATTGAATTGAAATATATGTATGAAGTGTGAAGGAATGTGTGTGAGGGAGTGAGCTGTGTCTGAGAGGGTGGTAGGGCTAAGATATTTTACTAGGCGTTGGCGGCGCGTGGAAGTCAGGCTGCTTGCTGTTAAAGATGACCTGGAAATTTGAATTTTGCAATTTTATTTTTACTGGAAAAAGACCGAAATTTCATGGACAGTGTGTCAGCATATTGAGAAAAATGAGAGAATGAATATTATTTTCTTCTTTTTTTCTTTCTTTAAGACGTGATCGGTCTAAATTTAAATTACTAACTGAAAAGTACGAATTAGAGATGATCGGTATAAAATTGCATTAATATATAGGAATAGGTAATATATAGGAATAGGTGATGAGGTCGTGATTAGGGATGTCAACGGGTGGATTTTATCCGGACCGATCCTGAACCGCCAAAACCATTAAATTTTAAAGCGGTTCTGGTTACGGTTCCTGCCTGCACCCGCTTTAGACCCTGACCGTTTAGATCCATAGTTTGATGGTGCAGTCCGGATCTAGTTCGGTTCTTAATCGTAACCAATACTTATTTATTGGTTACAGTCGAGTAAAACACGCCTATCGACAAGTCTAACTTTAAATATCTTGTCAACGAGCTAGTTTTATCCATATCGATTCAAAATCACACATAACACATTAAATTATAAAGCAACGGTTTTGGTTCTAGTTACGGTTCTTGTCCTGGTTACGGTTCCGCACCGCCGATTCGGACCGCTTAAGACCCATAGTTGATGGTCTTGGTCCGGTCCGGATCCAAGATCTAATGGGTGATTCCAACCGTAACCATTACTTATTTATTTGCCTCCTATCCCAGAAAACTCACCGTTCGACATCCCTGGTTGTGATCTTAGTTACTATACTGACGTTATAAGACTAATTTTACAAGAGAAAAAGGCTCACATGTCAATAGACATAGTTGAAAAGATGAGCAAAGAAAAAGTAAATGGAAGGAAAAATGAAGTTTATAATGATGCAAGTAGGGAGGGAAGAGAGGGAGAGAAGGTGAAGTGGGCTCGACTGCCTCAAGGTCAATTTCGGCGCCGTTGTACAAACTTAGGCCTTTTTAAAGGTTAATTAGCGGTTTTAACCTTCTCAGTTTTGAGGTTAAACTTGTTTGTTACGCGTAATTAAGAATGTGATCAATATTTATAATAGATTAGTATTTTATTTTATTTAACAATTAGAGTTCTTGATGAAGTTATCCAAATATATGAGGGAATACATGATATGGAAGATAATTATATCATATGCTAGTTAATTATAGGATTAAACTGTCGTAATTGCACTCTTCTACCAAAAATTATATATTTTACATATAATATAGTGCATCTGAGCAAACTTATATTGGTACATTATATGATAAAGAATATTTTACTCAAACATATCAAGCTTTATCATATATTGTTAAGCAAACAAGTCCCTAAATTGCAATGCAATATAAATTTTCATATAAATCGGACAGTAAATTCTTTCAGTTTAATAATAAGGATTTGTGTTTAGCTCGATAAATTGATAGTTTTGTGTTTAGTTCAATAAAATGATAGTACAATTTTTCGGCTCAATAAATTGGTTCACGTAAGTTCTATCCCAAGACCAGATATCCGAATTAGCAGTTAGAACTGATGCCTGACATTTCACCAAAACAAGACCACGTCGTTTTGTATTTTATGTGGAAAATTCTGACTTGAAAGATCAAAAGAGAAACCGAATCTTCTTTGCCCTCCCCTCCCCCCGCCACCCCACATTTCTCTCCTTCCTTCCATCTTCCCCTTTCTATCAGTTATTGATTGTAGAAAAATTAAAATAATACTCCTCTATCCACCAAAATCGTTCATTGATTTTGATGACACGAGTTTTAATAAATTATAATGAGTGTAAAGTAAGTGAATATAAAAAGATATGTCATGAGGATAATAAATGAATATATTAATGGATATTGAGTGTAAAAAGGTGGGTCATAAGTGGGTTTTGTAATAAATAGATAGGTTTAGGATAAAAATATAAAGTTGATGTTTCCAAAAAAGAAAAGTGAATATTTTTCCTGGACGGACCAAAACGGAATTAAATGTACGAATTTAGTGGACGAATGGAGTATAATATTATTGTAAAAGAGGTGGGTGTACTATATGTATATATAAAGAGTATGTCCCCAGTGACGATCCAATGGTTAAGGTGGGTTCTTGTGGTAGAGAGTCGCGAGTTGAACCCCACCAAACGCCTCTATGGGTTTGAGCACACAACCTGGTTTTCTAAGTGTGGTTTATCCGTCTTGTGTGGTTTGCGAGGTTATTACAGACCGTGGGGTTTACCCAAGTCTTGCACTTAAGATAGCGGTGCGGGTTCCCCATGATATCAAAAAAAAAAAAAAAAAAAGAGTATGCATAGAGAGAGAGAGAGTATTTAAAGAGTGTACGTGTGTTGGTCTAATGGTAAATTGAATAATGTCCGATGCTAAAGATTTTGGGTTCGAATCTACCGTGACGCGACCTTTAAATTTCTATATTTAATCAACAACAAAAAAATACAAAAAAAGCTCCTTATATGCACCATGCAAAGATCTTCATAACTACTTACCATTAAGTTACTGTGATTTGGGTGTGAAGGCTCTCGAATAAGAATTTCCCCATTTAAGACAAATGATAGAAATTTTCGTGATTATAAAAGACATGCCATAACATTGTTATAAAATGGTGTCAAAATCTTGAGCTTGCTTAAATAATGTCCTACAATTCATGTACTAAACAAGAATTTCTTACAAAATATTTATTGTCTTGGTATCTATTCCATGATAAAGAATCTGGCTGTCCACGAGAGATGAAACATTGATAGGAGAATAAAATATAGCATTTATTTCTATATATATTTTAATACTTTTCTTTAGACTATATATAGAGAATACGGTTCAAATAAGAATAATGTTTAATGTGAGAACTAAGAACCACGAAAATTATTATAAACAGAATGAATTTGCTATAAAAGTTAATGTATCCACTGCTAAAGTTATTAAATTAAAAATTTTCAATCAGGTTTCGAATACCATTAGATTCAGAGGCGAAATTTCTAATTTTTTTATTATTATTAAGTATATTTTCCAACGGATTTATCAACTTTTACATTGAATTCTTTTGTTTTGATTCTCACATCCTCACAATAAAAATAGTTATCACGTTAACCCTATATATATATATATATATATAGGAGATGGTTCATGAGAATGAAAATAAGTATAGGAGATAGGAATAGATATGTAAGTCAAGATATCTTTCACAACAGATAAAGACAATCGTAATTATTATGTTGCATATATTAGTTTAGACATATTTCATCTTTTCAGAAGACATATGCTAAATATATTAGTTTAGACATCTTTCATTCAGTGAGAAGACAAGAAGGGTTTTAGTCTTTGACAATAATTCGCAGTAGATACACAACACAAAATCAGAAGACAACCGAAATTAAATCTCAACCATTGATCTAGCGAATCAAAGGCCCAGATTCATTCATATTTCCTACCAAATTATTCATTCCTACCGATCCATCTCCTATATATATATATATATATATTATTTTATTTCTATTTTGAAATAGAAGCAAATGAAGAAACCAATCGAGCTGTGTTTTTCGACAAATTGCAAGGGGAATCAGATGGATTTAGACAGTGGGTTCGTGCATGTCTCTTCTTCGCACGTGGAAACCAGCGTGGCTGACAACTAGCTTATTCATAATCTCAAGTCTCAACATACCTAGAAAAAGAAAATTAATTCTGCAATTATTTATGTGGGTTATTTATTAAAAGTTATTGTAGGTCAAATTGAAATATTTATAGAAAAAAACTTTAAAAAAACTTGGGTGAGCTCCGCCTCACCGTGAGCTCACCTTTGTTTTTTTTGTTAAAATAATTATATATTAATTATAGTGAGTAAGGATAATTAGATTTTGTTAATGTATAATTAAATTTATTAATTTTTAATTCAGAATTAGAATTTATTAATTCATAATCATGGTTTATTAATTCATAATTGAGGTTTATTAATTCATGATTAAGGTTTTTTAATTTACAAGTAGGGTTTATTAATTCAAAGTTAGGGTTTATTAATTAATAATTAGGGTTTATTATTCAAAATTATGGTTTATTATTTTCAATTAGGGGTTATTAATTCAAAATTAGGGTTTATTAATTTACAATTAGGGTTTATTATTCAAAATTAGGGTTTATTATTTTCAATTAGGGTTTATTAATTCAAAATTAGGGTTTATTAATTCCAAATAGGGTTTATTAATTCAAAATTATGATTTATTAATTCACGATTATGTTTATTATTTTACAATTAGAGTTTACTAATTCAAAATTAAGATATATTAATTCAAAATTATTATTTATTAATTTACAATTAAATTTTATTAAACTAATTAATTAATTAATTAGAATTAATTAATTAGAATTAATGATTAATTAATTAGTTAATTAAAATTAATTAATTAAGGGGTGGTCTCACTGTCCACGCGCACAGGAGACCATCCCATATTTCTGCGCGCGTACAATGAGACCACCCATATTTATATTGTTGCGTTGACGTATGAAACACGTCAATCGTTCAGAGATGGAGAACACAAATTCCAATCAGAATCTATTTTTTTTTAAAGAACACCAGCAACTCTTTAAAATAAATAAATAAATAGATAAATCGCCCCACACATCCACATATGTATTGGCAATTAGAAAATCTCAAACGTCCATCGATTTGCTAGATATGAAGATATTTCTAGAGGCACCAAAAAAAGGAAAAAGGAAACGCCATCATCCAGAATAGATTATTATTCAACCCAACCCAATTATGTATGACTTATGATGTTGGCATTGTGTATATATTTGTTAAGATTTGTTTCCTAAGATCTGAATCTTTTAGGTTTTACTATTTTAAGTATAAAATCTTGTGGGGTGAGAACTCTTACTGAGTCAAGATTTGTTTCCTAATAGTATTATTCTTTGTAGTAAACATATGAATTCGTTGTATACAATAAATTTTAGAAGATATTCACATTGTGGAGCTCACGGATATAAAGATATATGTAGAACAATAACATTGTAGAAGTTTAGTGATAAATCTAGTTAAGTGAGTGTGCGAGATTTATGAAAAGCAATAAAGAACACCAAGGCTTTTACGTGGTTCGATCGTTAATGAGATCTACGTCCACGGAGGAGTGTTTCCTCAATACTTTCACTATAATGCAGTGTGGTTACAAGCTCTTAGTATTCGATAAGTTGTCAACCCTTCTAATGTCAGTTTTCCTTCTATTTATACAACTCCGAGTCTGCAACTGAAGGCGCGCCCAACCTCTCCATTGGTCGTGACGTGACTCTTCCTCTGGCATGCCCTCCATTGGCCGGAGCAGGGACCTTTCGCCTTATGTGCGCCACGTGGAGGTGGCGCCCGACTCGGTTACGGGCGTCTTCTCCATCGGCCGAGGGCGGTGCCTCACTTTGCTCTGGGCCTGCCTTCCATCGCCGAGGTGGCGGTTCGGGGCTGGGGTTTTGCACCGATTAGGGCTCGCCTTGGGCTCAACCGCGTGGGCCCGCTACCAACGTTAGGCCCACTCGTTTGGACTGTTAGTGGGCCTAGTCGGTTGAGCCATATCCCATCATAGCCCCACGAATAGCCGAGGGACAATGAGGCCGAGGTGGAGTGAAGAAAGCCCTTCGCCGAGGTGTGGCTCGGTGAAGTTGTTTGTCAAGGTGTTATCTTTTTAATGTGAGGGTTTATTTGGCGATCCGTGCCGAATCGAAGTTGGGTGGTTTGTTGTCCGTCGCCGAAAAAGATGTGGCACCGGAAGTCAAGTCCGACCAAGAAGAGGCACTGGGCACTGGAGGCCGCCCGGGGGGAGGTCGAAGAGCTTAAGGAGGAGCTGGCCGGGCGGAAGGACCTCGCGGACGAGAGGAGTGCAAGGCTGGCCGACCAGGGACCCTTGCTGAGGGCCTTTGCCAGCAGGCTCATAGAGTCGGAGAGCTTCTCGGCTTTTATTGCCGATCTTGCCACCGTCTTTGGCCGAAGGTGGTGTCGATCACACAGGGAGGTGGCGGTCGCCATGCCCGACTTGATAAGGTCAAGCATGGGTGGACCGAGGTCGACCTAAGAGAGCCGACAAAGCTTACGCCCGGGTGATCTCCGGTGGCTCCTTCCAGTCTTTGGAGGCTCGCATCCAGCTCTACCTCCGATCGCCGAGGTCGCCGCCCGGTCTGAGGAGGACGAAGATCGCGAGCCAGAGCTCGCTTGCCGAGGTACGGGCCGGTCGGCGCGCCCAACCTCTCCATAGGCACGAGGTCGGTGGACTGATGTAATAGCAGGCGACGGGGTCGATAGGACCCTGGGTCCTTGTAATAATTTCCCCTTTTTTGAGTAATAAACGCAACATTTTTAAAATTTGTGTTGTCTTGTTTATTTACAGTACTCCACACCTGAATGGCTCGGACTTGATCATGAATTGTTGACCAAGTTAAAAGAGGTCCGAGGCGCCTGGGTGGTAAGGACGAAGAGGTGCTTTTCGGAGGAAATGGTGCGGTGAAATGACCCAAGTTTTAGCCACTATGGAAGTCGGCTCGGCCGTCTCACGACCAAGAGAAAGTTGGGCGAGGCTGATCGGGAAGTGGCCCGCCTCCCGGCCGAGCGAGGCCACGTTGAGGTCACGCAGACGGAGTCCGTGGGCGGACTTATCTGCCGATGCTATCCAGGCGTTTGATGCGGTGTGAGGAGGCGACTTGAACTAATCATGGAGAGGCTAGCTCGGGTGTCGGAGGAGCATGCGAGATACGAGAGGCAGTCCGCCGAGTGGTGGGACTACCATATCCAAGTCGACGACCGAGTTCGAGCTTCTTTGGCGGAGGTATGGTCTTTGAGGATGAGGAGGGCCCAACAAAGCAAGAAGTTCAAAGCTCGTGTCAACTCCGTCGTGAAGTATATGGAGATGTATGATATCGTCCATAAACGACGCATGCCCGGCCCTAGGCGAGGCCACGCTGGCTCTACCGACCCGATCATAAAAGAACCCGCAGAGGAGGCGGCTACTCCGATCATGCGAAGTGCTCGGTTGATGGGTCCGTGAGCCGGATCATTCGGGCGATCCTCCGGAGCGGACGGCGACCGAGGATCTCGGTCGGCGGGGAAGAGCGACGGGTAGGCGAGGTCGCACTCCGGCCGGTGTCCGATCGGGGGTCGGCCGTGACCTCGTGCATCCCCACTCCCGGAATGCCCGACTTGGCGCCCGCACCACTGAAGTCCCGGGAGGCGGGTGAAGGTGACCACAGTCGATCTTTATCCGGCCGCCTCAGAGCCCGCCGAGCGCCGGGAGCAGCCGTGGTGATTCCGCCTTATCGACCGGGTTGAAGGCACCGAGTTCGTTCTGCATACACCGCGGCCGGAGATTTTGTAGAAAATTGGTGCGGCTTGGCGAGTCCCCGCGAGGCGGAGCCCTAAGCCCGAATGAGGCTATGTATAGTGTAGACTTTGTATGTAGATATAAATATATTTAGACTCGTTTGAAGTGTATATTTCCCTTGAGAGGTATAAACATAGCTTAGGACTTCGCTTTGGTCGTAAATGTATTTACATCAGATACGTATGTGTATTTTCCCAAATAAAGGGGTATAAACGAGCTCGAAGCCCTGCTGATTTGTATATGGCTTGGTACTTGGTTTATAGTCGTTAATGCATTTAGACTTTGTACCGAGTGCATATCTTCCCAAATAAAGGGGTATGAGACGGCGAGATCGGTGCGGATGTCGCGTGCATGTGACGCGTCAACTTAATGGGTAATCAGATGCTTCGCATGTAGGCGCCCAACTTAATGGGTAATCAGATGTTTTGGCGCGTGGACGCCCAACTTAATGGGTAATCAGACGCTGCGTGTAGGCGCCCAACTTAATGGGTAATCTGACGCTTTGCATGTAGACGCCCAACTTAATGGGTAATCAGATGCGCACTCTACTTGGTGGGATTTTCATCTTCGTAAGTATGCCCCTCGTGAAGGTTTAAATGTGGTGTATCCAAACAGATGTTCACATATGTACGAGACAAGTGAAATATTCATTAGAAAACAGTGTTTTATTGAACATGTAATCAACATCGCATTTGGCAAAAAATTAAGGAACTAACATGATGCCGACCTTAAATCGAAGCAAAGTAAAATACCTCCTTAAATGCGTAATGTGCCAAGTTCGGGGATAAGTGCACGGACGGTGAGCCACTTGTAAGCCCTTTGCCGAGGTCCTCGTGAACGCGGTATGGGCCTTCCCATGTTGGATCCACTTGTTAAGACGCTCGCTCCATCGGCTTCATTATTTCAGTAGGACGGGTCGCCCACTTGGGCGCGGAGGCTTTGACCCTTTGTTGTAGTGCCGCGCGACTGGCCTCAGACTTGGCTTCGTTTATGAAGGCGAGCTCGCTTCTCCTCGAGGCGTCAAGGTTGGCCCACGTGTCTTCCTCGCTCCCGCACAGGTCGAGTGAAGAGCGCGGGCTTGGCACGCCGATCTCGGTAGATGACGGCCTCGCATGCAGACCGTGCTAAAGGGGTCTCCCGTCGTCGTCGAGGTGTGGTCCCGCTGGACCGAGGACTTGAGGAGATTTTCACCCGATCGCCTTTAGCTCGGTCCACCTCTTCTTCAATCCTTATGCGATCGTGCGGTTCGTCACCTCGGTCGACCATTCGCTTGCGGGTGTGCGATCGAGGTGAAGCGCTGATCGATCCAAGCTCTTCGCACCACTCTCAAGTTTTGTCGACGAATTGGGTGCCGTTGTCCGAGACCGGGATGTGCGGTATGCGCAAGCAGACTATATTTTTCCACACGGTTTGAATCCTTCCGCCGTGAGGCTCGAAAGGGCTCGGCCGACCCATTTTATGAAGTAGTCTATGGCTACGACTAAGCATCGAAGCGACCGGTGCTCGGTCGAACGGACCAACGATGTCGATCCCCACCGCATGAAAGGCCATGGACTCGCAGTCGCTCAAATCGACCGAGGCGCTGACCGTGGAGTGAATCTGGCACTTTGGGCACTTCTTGACGAGCTCGGCCGAATCTTGCACGAGGGTGGGCCAGTAATATCCCGACCTCAGCGTCTTCTTTGAGAGAGCTCGCGACCCGATGTGGCTTCCACAAGACCCTCGGTGAATTTCGCTGAGCACGTGGTCGGCTTCTTCCGGCCCGAGGCACCTCGGGAGGGTCAAGGTAAGACTTCCTGAGAGCGCCTCACGCATGAGATACTTCGATTTCGCCATCATCTTTTGGCTTCGAGCCGATCTTGAGGTAGTCTTGCCGTGTTCCGTGTAGGCCTTGGGAGACATCCAATTCGGCTCTATCTCGTGATGATGCCGACGTGGACTCGCGATGCTTCGGAATGAACCTCCTCCACTGGTGGACTTGTTGACGACGCAGCTAACTTGCTGAGGATGTCAGCTCGGCTGTTTTCCCCTCGGGGGATTCGGTGGATGCTGAAGTACCTGAACGAGGTCAGCATCTCCTTTGCCTTCTCGAGGTATTGTTTCATTCGGTCCTCCTCGCCTCGTGTTTGCCTAACACCTGGTTCACCACGACCTGGGAATCGCCGAAGATTTGGATCTTGTCCACCCTCAGCTCCGTGGCGAGGCGGAGTCCGGAGATTAGGGCCTCGTACTCCACCTCGTTGTTGGTGGTCGGGAAGGTAAACCGGGCGTGAGGCGACTTCTCTTATCTCGGGCCGAGGAGGAGGATGCCCGCCCATTGCCTGCTTTGCACGAGGCTCCGCCCACATACATCCGCCAAAGAACCATCCGGTGGTGCTAGGGCGGCTTCCTCCGCCGTGGGGGCGGGGCTGAGTTACCTCCGCGAGCCTACCTCGGTGGTTGGCCTCAACCAGAAGTCGGCGAGCTTGCCGCTTTTATGGCCGGCCTGGGTGAGTACGAGATGTCGTGCTCGCCGAGCTCCAGGCCACTTAGCTATACGTCCGGATGACTCGGGTTTTAACAAGACTTGTCTCAAGGTAAGTCGGTTAGCACCGGACGGAGTGAGCTTGGAAGTAGGGTCGGGCGCGCTTAGCGTTCACCAGGCAGGTCTACTTTTTCGAGGCCGTGTACCTTGTCTCCTGGTCCTTTGAGAGCTCGATCGATAAAATAGATGGGAGTTGTCGTCCCACCTCATCTCGCATCAAGATCACACGATGGCCTCGTCCGAGGCGGCGACATATAGAGAGGGATTCACCTTGCTTGGGCGGACGGGGTCGGCAGTCGGCAAGGTACTCCTTCACCGTCGGCGGCTGGTGTTCTTCCTGCCAGGCGAAGTCCGGAGCTCTCCTCAGGATCTTGAAGAATGGGAGCTACTTCTCGGCGGCTCGAGACAGAAATCCGCTGAGGGCGGCTAGGCACCTAGTGAGTTTGTGGATCTCACGGATGGTCCTTGGCTCCTGCATGTCGAGCACTGCCTTCACCTTGGTGGGATTGGCCTTCAGGCCCTCCCGAGAAACCCAAAGATCCCAAGAACTTGCCGGTCTTCACCATAAATGTACATTTCTGGGGGTTGAGTTTGAGGTTGGCCGACCTGAGGAGTTGGAGGATGGTGCCGAGGTCATCGGCGTAGCTCTCCATTTTCTGACTTTTGACTACGATGTCGTCGACGTAGACCTCGACGATCTCCCCGATGTGGTCTTTGAATGTTGCATCCACCATCCTCCGTAAGTAGCCCGGCGTTCTTGAGGCCGAAAGGCATCTTTCAGACGCAAAGACGCCAAGTCGGTGATGAATGCGGTCTTCGGTGCGTCCTCCGGGCTCATCAGGATTTGGTGGTACCCTTTGTATAGATCCAGGAAGCTGAACATCTCGTGGCCCACCAATGCCTCCACCTTCTTATCGATATCAGGGAGGGGGTAGCAATCTTTTGGGCAGTGCTTGTTGAGGTCGGTATAATCGACGCATTACGCGCCACCCTTCTCCTCGGCTTTGGACCACGATCGATTAGCCATCCAGTCGGGTATTTGACCTCGAACAAGATCTTGGCCTTGAAGTTGAGTCACCTCGTCCCTTATGACCGGCCGCTCCGCCGCGAATATCCTTTTCTTCTCACGGACCGCTTGGTAGCCGGGTCGATGTTGAGGCGGTGAGTTATAAGCTCGGGCGACACTCCGTCATATCGGCGGGGACCGTGCAAACACGTCCTATATTCTCTCGAAGTTGTATGACATGCCGCGGACGTCACCGGGCCACAGGTGCCGACTGATGACCTCGAGGATCGCTGTCGTATAGTTGGAGGCCCCGGTCGGTCATCCCGAGGTGTCGGCCTCAGGGGCTCGGTAATTGCTATGCACAGGCGAGGCCGCATCTTGGGTTGAGAGTCGTAGGCATTCTTTTCTTGCGCTTGTCCCCTCGATGCTAAGCACTCCCACCGGGGTGGGAATCTTACGGTGAGGTGGTAGACCGAACAGACGGCCTTGGTGGCGTGCAACCAATCTCTCCCGAGACGATGTTGTACGGAGGGAGCTCGGACCGAAGAATCGGATGGCCTTGGTGACCGACTGGAGCTCGTCCCACCGTGACCGGAAGGATAATGACCCCTCGGCCGGATCGCCTCTTGAGTGAAGCTCGCAACCGGGAGGCGCGGAAGTACTGAATACCTCCGACCTCAAGCTTATCCAAACAGCTCGGAAGATGATCTTGACGGAGGCCCGATGTCGATATAGACCCGTGGACGTTTTTGTTGCCCACCACGGCCTGTATGGTGATGGCGCCCCAGTGCGGTATGATCTTGGGCACGGGTCCTCCTTGAGAACGTTATGTTCTCACCATCCCGAGTCGCTTGTTCTTCGGCTCTTGAGGCCGGCCTCGGGCATCGTTCTTGTGGGGCGACCTCGCCGTCCCGAGGGGCGTCCGAACAACATAGACCTGCCCATAGCGTTGGGACCTTCGTCCTCGCCGTCTTCGGGTTGGGTCGTCGCCGGGTCGGCCCGCAGCTGTTGCCGCCCATTCCTTCTGCGCTTCCTATTTCGGCCCACCGCCGAGGTATTTCGAGGGCTCCACCTTTAACGAGCTCGCCGATCCATGAGCCCAAGTTTCGCAATCCTCGGTATCATGACCATGCCTTGGTGATAGTCACAATACTCGCCTGGGACCTCTTCGATCCTCCTTTCATGGGCGGGCTTTGGGAAGAGCTCGGCGTGGAGCTCGAATATTTCCGCCTTGATTTGAGCGGGGAGGCGCCTACCGCTGTGGTTGGGCCGAGGTCCGAGCCTAGACTCCAGTGGCCTCTTTTGATTACATCGAAGGCGCGTGCGATCGCCTCAACTTGGCCATCCGGCTTTTTCTCTGGACTTATGCTCGTCCCATTTCCGCTTCTTCCGATCCGACTCGTCTCCTCGACGAAGTTGTCCACCGTGTTCCAAAGCTTACTCGCCGTCTTTGGTTTCTCCCCGGTGATTTCTTTGTTCACGCGGGTCGGATCCCGCTTTGAACGCGTTGATGATGTAGAGGTCGTTCTTTGTCGTCAATTTTGAGCGACTCTTTGATGAACCTCGAGGCGAAGTTTGACATCGCCTCGCCCCGCCTGGCGGATTGTGAGCAGTGTCGGAGGAAGGTCTCTGGGCGGCATCTTCCGATAGAAGCGCCATTGAATCGATCCATGAGGTCCCGGAAGCGGTGTATACCGCTCGCGGCGGGCGAGGTGAACCCGCGTCGTGCGTTGGAGATCAAGACTCGGGAAGATTTTGCACATGTGAAAATCTTCCATTCCTTGATTCGCCATGTTGGTAGTGTAGGCGAAAAGGAAGTCGGAGGGTCTCCAGGCCATCGTGAGCCGCTATATTGGGTGCCGATACATCACGGGGGGGCGTGTCTAGAATCTCCACGGAGAAAGGAGATGATTCTCCGCATCGTCGAACCCCGGAGATCGTTGCCATCTCTTTCGGAGGGTGGGGATCGATAGCGACGCCTATCGCCCCTCCGGGGGAGTTCGACCGCCTTTCTTCCTCTGCTTTGCTCGGCTCTCGGTCGGCATGACGAGGTGGAGGCGGCTCCGCGAATGGCGGGGGCGGTGGTGGCGGCTCGCCCGCGTGAGCGGCTCCACGCGTCGGGCGTGATGCGTTCTCGCTATCACGCCAAGGTGAGCGCCGGTTGCCGGATGGGGGCGGCCTCGGCGGCCGTGGTGTTCAGTCAGGGGCCTCGGGACCCGCCTTTGGTCCTCTGGTTGAGGAAGCTTTGAATCGCCAAGATTGGCGTGGAGGAACTCGGTCACACTCGGCCGAGGACCTCGTGGGACGAATGAGCTATTTGCTCGTCCTCGTTGAGGTCGGCATCTTCCCCACGTTGGGGCGGCGGTCCCGAGGTGTATGGAGATATTTTCCATGTCGCCTCGTCGAGTGTGGCCTTCGTGGCGTCTGCGATCTCCTTTCCGCGACGACGAGTGACCACCGTCGCCCTCAAGACGGTTGTTGCCAGTGGGACGGCGGTTGTGCGTGTTGTTGCCATTTAGTTGTAGAGGAAACGAAGCTTTCTTGTTCGACGCTCCCACGATTTGCGCCAATGATAAATCTAGTTAAGTGAGTGTAGATTTATGAAAAGCATTAAAGAACACCAAGGCTTTTACGTGGTTCGATCGTTAATGAGATCTACGTCCACGGAGGAGTGTTTCCTCAATACTTTCACTATAATGCAGTGTGGTTACAAGCTCTTAGTATTCGATAAGTTGCCAACCCTTCTAATGTCAGTTTTCCTTCTATTTATACAACTCCGAGTCTGCAACTGAAGGCGCGCCCAACCTCTCCATTGGTCGTGACGTGACTCTTCCTCCGCATGCCTCCATTGGCGGAGCAGGACCTTCGCTTTATGCGCCACGTGGAGGTGGCGCCGACCTGTTCCGGGCGTCTTCTCCATCGCCGAGTGGCGCCTCACTTTGCCTCAGGGGCCTGCCTTCCATCGCCGAGGGTGGCGGTTCTGGGGCTGGGTTTTGCACCGACATGGCTCGCTTGGGCTCAACCGCGTGGGTCCGCTATCAACGTTAGGCCCACTGTTTGGGCTCGTTAGTGGGCCTAGTCGGTTGGGCCATATCCCATCATTTAGTTATTATAAAATATAAATGCAATTATTTATTTTTTATTTTTTTATTTTGATATCTTAAGAAAGTATATTTATTGTGTTTAGTATAGTCAATGTTATTACTTGATAATTTAAATTGGTGGTTATATTACAAAAGTGCATACATAATTTACTGGACATAAATTTTGTATTTCTAATATATATCCACACAAGACGGTTCAAATGAATGAGTTTAGTAGAATGATATTTGTACACTAAAAAACGATTAATATATGTATAAGCTACAAATTACTATACAAATGCATGCTTTATATTTTCTAATATATGATTTTTGTAAGTTCTTTTACTACTAAAATAAACAATAAAATTGTTGACATACTCTAGTTCAGAAATAAATTTGTATATTAGTATTTATATTTGTTATGTTATTCCTTTTCATATTTTTAAATTATATATATATATATATATATATATATATATATATAGGAGTGGATCACGAGAAATAAAAATATTAGAAAGAAATATGAATGAATCGTAGCCTTGATAATGCTAGATCGATGAACCAGATTAATTATGTATGTGTTGTCATTCATAGCTAGTTGTGCTATGTTTTATCGTTGCAGGAGAAATTATTGAGGACATTTTAATAATTTTATTTTTATATGAAGTTATTAATTCCTATTGTTATGGAATCTGATATCCTCGAATATATAAATGTTTTGTACAGAGAATATGTTAAATATGTGCTACAAATTAATAAGTATGTGCAATAAATAAATACTCACAAGCGACGATTAACTACTGAAATGCAATAGTAACGAAATAAAACACTTCAAATATTTATGCAACGAATAAATTTAATATGTGCTACATATTAGTAAGTGTGTGCTACAAATTAAGTCATGCCGAAAAGATGATATCAAATCCTATAAAATTAGGAAATAATCGATACACATAAAATTTAAATTACTAATATGCCCTCTTTATTTCTCATGCGTTTTAAAATCGTTGCATAAATAGTTATTAATCACAATACGTATAGATCTAATCTGATCCATCGATCTAGCATTATCAAGGGTTATTATTTATTCATATTTCTACCAATATTTTGATTCCTACGTGATGTATATTTGTTAGGTTCTCATAGTACTTGTTCCTTAGGTAGTATGCAATACTCAATCTAGACCATATATTTTGAATATGTGGACGCACCACAAGTTGACACTTGACAACCTTTTTTTCATTTTTTTGAAATTTCCGCAAAGGGCAAAATGGACACAATTCAACCTTCTTGTTCTTCTTCAACTTTTTTAACAACGACGACTGACAACAACGGTGGCAGCGACATCACAGCACATCACAACACAAACAACAACTAAAATAAAGAATTCTCGCCAAAAAAAAGTTCATGCATATATAACAAAACAAGTTCATGCATTCAACAAGCATAAACCTGCATGTATGGTCAACGAGCATTGTCTGTGCACAAGCACGATCTGGGGATACGCGAGCATGCCATGAAACATACTCATGTATATATAAAACAAGTTCATGCATATAACAAAACATACACCTACATGTTGGCCAACAGACGCTGGGAGCGCACGAGCGTGCAATGGTGTGCGTTACCAACATACATTAAAATTGAAACTCACATGCATGATTGTGTTCAACTATACGTAGTTTTATGTTCACTTATATGCATGGTTTATTTTTTATATCATTTAATAAATCAAATTACTTATTTACTATAGCGAAATCAATGAAAATAAGCTTGAAAAAGTCCAAAAAATCTCCACTATAGAATCTATGAGATAAATGGATAAAATTGAGTACTACATAATATCTAAGACTTGGGTGTTATATGATCACAATTTTTTTTTTGTCTCTATACCTATATATATATAGAGAGAGAGAGAGAGACATGCTTCATATTTTTATATTTATATGAGATATATAAGATTTATATATTACGATTTATATTATAAATATGTGATGGGTTTTTTTCTAATTTTCTTCAAATTATGAATGTTAATTTTAGTTTATGTTCAATTTAGTTACAAATTTATTTTTATTAAATTATAGATTTATGAAAATAAATTAAATATATCATTGAAACCTAATCAAATATATGAAATTGATAAAATAAATATAATGTATGTGAAATATATTTAAATATATAATATTGTATATAATAGTGTATTAAGGATTCAAGTTGATCAAAAGTTAATTTAGGTTCCTTCAATAATAGAAGAAGAAGTTAGTTTAAGTTACTAATTAATTTAATAGTATGAAAAGAATAATAGAGTTATATACATTTAACATATATATATGTACTTTTATATATTTTATATAAATTAAAACACACTTATTTTTTATTATAATATTATCATTGCTTTACAATACACTTATATATATTTGTTGTAAATATTATAGAATAGTAAATTTATGTTTTCGTAATAATTATACATTAAGTTGAAACACTAGTAACATGAATTCACATCAATTTTCCCATAAAACCAAAGTCTGATAGAATTAAATTCTGAAGTGTTATAACAATATGCTAATAAAAATCTTATATTCTTATGTCACAAATTTGATGGTGGTGCTCTAATCTCCTCTCTACTAAGAGTTTCATTTAGCTGAGCTTTTGTTTTGAGGAGAAATTGCAATAAACAATGAGTTCATATTATTATTGTTACAAATTAAAGTTCATGGAAAAAAAAAGAAACTATGATAAGAGCTAATGGTTTAAAATAAATTAATCATAATTTTCAATGTATAATCAATTGATTAATATTTTATTTTATATAAAAAGTAGATTTAGAAATATTTTCGTGCATCACACTAGTCACTAGAGCAAATGCTAGTTTTATTTATGTATAATAATATTGTACGAGAACCGCATATAATAAATCGCCGGAGGAAAACTATTAATATAATATTATTTTCAAATTAAAATATTAAGAAGGTGTTTGGCTAAGTTTATTTTAGAGAGCTTATAAGCTCCATGAGTTCATAAGATGTAATGTTTCTAGAGCTTATAAGTTATTAAAATGTTTGGACAATTGAGTTTAAAAGTTAGAAAATGAATTGTGAGTTAAAAAGAGAAAATCATAATGAAAGTAATATAAAATAAAAGTTAATGGATTCTAAAGGCTTATATGTCACTTTGGGATCCAATTGAAAATTGGAAAATTAGGTTTATAATTATAGGCACTCAACCAAATACTCTCTAAATCCCCTCTAAATCTCAGGTGAAGTTGAAACAAACCCGTAAATTTGGAAGCTGGGATACTATTAACTATGAACAAGACTTGAAAGTTCAAACGGCTGTATCATCAAGCTATAGCCTAAGGCTTTTTTTCAAAAAAAAAATTGAAAAATAAAATAAGAAATAGGCATGTTTTGAAAAAAATAAAAAAATCTTAAAAGCTCAAAACTTTCAAAACAATATCCCATATAAATTACGAGATCCAAAAAACAAAAAACAAGAAAGGCCCATAATAGTTCAAATATATTTAATCTATCTATATCTATATCTATATCTATCGATATACTATATAATAACAACCCGGATTTCGTATACGTAAAGTTAAGCTTTTCCCTATTTTTGTTATTCCATTTATGGAAATAGATTTTAGTAATTCATTTGTAATATATATATACATATATATATATATAGGGTATACAATTATAAATTATTTATGATAAAAAAGTTGAAAATATTTCATATTAATTGCATATATACAACAATCAATATATATATATATATATATATATATATATATATATATGGTCAATATATTCTATATAACATTTCATATATATTGTATCATATATGCATTATATTTTATATAACTAAGAATTTCAGTATATATGTATTATAATTTTTTATAAAAATTTGGTTCTGTAAATCTATATTTATTTCATTAAATATGATGTATATATGTGTGTGTGTATACATGTAGATCAACATCACATAAATAAAGTTTCATTTTAAAACCACCGTTCAAATCCATTTTAATTGATTGTTGATTTTAAACTATTACTGTAAGTATTAGAATAGATGGACCATTAATTATGCTAATTGCATAAGTTACGCTAATTGATCGAAACTATATTATATTCTTTAAAATTCATATTTGAAAATATGCTACACTAGAATTTATCATTATATATCCGAATTGATGGGAAAATGGGTACCTTCCGTAAACGTGGAAATATCATATCATATCATTATATATAGCATTACGTATTGCACTCACACAACTTCACTGCATCCCTACCACCATGAGTTCCCAAATCACTCTCGTGCCTCTGCTGCTTCATCCGTCTTCATTCGCCTTACCTGACCAAATCAAGCCCGATTTTGATCTCTATTTGAAATCTATTGATACAACATGTTAGTTACATGTGTATTTAAATTATACACTCACATATAGGTGTACGTAGAAGTGTATCCATACAAATAAGACTATAGAAAGCTCAATTCGTTCACGGTAAAAGATAGCTTCCCTATACCATTGATCGACGACTTACTGGACGAGTTGGGGGTGAGAAGATATTCTCAAAAATTGACTTACGAGCGGGCTACCACCAGATAAGAATGCAAGAAAGCGACATCTTCAAAACAACCTTTGTTACCTCGAGCGGGTTGTACGAGTTTAAGGTGATACCATTTGGGCTCACCAACGCTCCAACTACTTTTCAGGCTCTCATGAACTCCATTTTCAGACCTTATCTCAACAGGTTCGTCTTAGTTTTCTTCGATGATAGACTGGTTTACAGCTCCAATATAGATAAACATCAGGTACATTTGGAAAAGGTGTTCCAAATCTTGCAGTCACATCACTTGTACGCCAAAGCTTCTAAGTGCATCTTTGGTCAATCCCAAGTTGAATATCTTAGCCATATTATTAGCGAAAGAGGTGTAACGAATGGGCTCAACCAAGAAATCTCAAAAGCTTGAAGGGATTCCGTGGTCCGATTTGGGTACTACTGAGAAAATTCATAAGGAATTAAGTGCATCTTTGATCAATCCCAAGTTGAATATCTTAGCCATATTATTAGCGAAAAGTGTAGCGGCAGATCCGAGAAAGATACAAGCTATGGTCGAATGGGCTCAACCAAGAAATCTAAAAAGCTTGAGGGGATTCCTGGGTCTGCTGGGTACTATAGAAAATTCATAAAGAATTATGGAACGATAGCAAGGCCATTGAATGATCTCACAAAAAAGGACAGCTTTAAATGAAGCGCGACAACAACGACTGTATTTGAAGAATTAAAGAAGGCCATGGTTTCGGCTCCGGTACTCAAACTACCCAACTTCAGACTTCCTTTTACTCTTAAGACTAACACCAATTATGGAGGAATCAGAGTAGTGTTAATGCAAGAGGATCATCCAATTGCATATCTTAGCAAATCACTATCTCCCAAGAATAAGGGACTCTCGACGATGAAAAGAATTTCTTGCTATCATCATAGCTCTTGAAAAATGGAGATCTTATCTTCTTCACAACCGTTCACATCAAGATGTATCACCGTAGCTTAAAATACTTGTTGGAGCGAGAAAATATCAACACATGTACAACACAAGTATCTCACCAAATTGCTGGTCTTCGACTATCGAATCGAGCATAAAAAGGGAAAGGAGAATCGGGTGGCCGATGCTCTGCCCAGAAAAGAGCATAAAGACACAACAATCACATGAGAGTTACAGGCATTATCCATCTATGTTCTAGAATGGATGACATAGTTGATGAAAAGCTATATTGAAGATGAAGTGGCACAAGCAGCTATTAGTGAGTGTAGCACCATTCCTTATAATCTTTCTCTTTATTCGTATAAGGATGGGCTGTTGCGTTATAAGGAAAGCTATATGTTGGTAGTGGCGAAGGTCTAAGAGGTAAAGTCTTGGAGTACTTACACATTTCGAATTATGGTGGAAATTCGGTATCAACGCCACGCACCAGCGGTAAAGGCCACATTCTTACGGCCTAATCTAAGAACCGGTCAAGCACCGGGTAACTTAAAATCATCAATGTCGACTTGTAAGAACGAGAACACACGACTACCGGCTTATTACTGACCTACAAATTCGACTAATGCATGACAAAGACATTACTATGGACTTCAATGAGGGCTTTCTTTCAACAACAAGAATACAATATGGGTTGTGGTGGATCGCTTCACCAAGTACGCTCATTTTCAGCCGATGCGACATCCTTTCACGGCATCGATTGTGCATACATCTTCTTAGATGTAATCTATAAATTACATGGGCTTCCCTCGATAGTTAGTGATCGTGAAAGAATCTTCACGAGTCATTTTGAAGGGATTATTCCATTTCTCGGCTGCAACACCTCAGTTCGGTGTACCATCCATAGTCCGATGGTCAAAGTGAGTACGTTAATCAATGCCTTGAAATGTACTTACGAAGCATGTGTAGCCACGTCAAGAAATGGGTACAATGGCTTCCATTAGCCGAATTTTGGTATAACACGTCACACCATTCTGCAATTAACATAACTCCATTCGAAGCCTTGTATGGGTATAAACCTAACCCCTTGGCTCTCGATTCATATGTTCAGCCCAAGGTCATAGGTATAGAAACTACAATTAATGAAAAAAATGAGATTCAAGTGTACGTGAAGAAGGCTTTACTACAAGCCCAAAAGCGAATGAGAGTTACGACGAATAGAAAAAGATGTCAGCGAGAGTTCAAGGTACATGACTGGGTTTTTCTTAAACTCAAACCTTACAAACTCCACTCTTAGATTACAAAAAATTTAGAAGCTTAGCCCAAGGTATGTTGGGCCTTTTCAAATTATTCGACGTATTGGACTCGTGGCCTATGAGATGCAACTCCCATCAACTTCAAAGGTCCATCCAGTGTTTCATGTCAGCTTGCTTAAACGCAGCGTGAAGGCCGCACACTCTGTGTCCACCATCCTACCGGTCATCGAGCCGTTGTTGTTTCCCGATTAATGACCAGGACTTAAATGGCTCGGTCCAACGCAGCAATAATTTAGTTTTGAAACATGGTACTTAGAGTTTTATTTTACTATTTTCATCGTATGTTTTCGATTTGAGAAGCACCATATGCAGTTCTATTGATTTTGAAAATTTGGTGTTATTCTGTAATTTTATGAAGTAAAAAGAAAATAAGATACAAACATAAATTATAATTATCTTGAATTTCATTCTCCATTTCTATTGTTAGGAGTTGTTTGAGCAGTGGACATTTATTGAACTCGAAGAAAGATTGACCGATCGAGTCCGACTCGATTATACCTTATATGCATTGCACATTTCAAATGAAAGGAAATTTCCATCTTCTTTATTCATAAACGATCCTTTTATGTAATAATATTACTAGAAACTAATCAACGAAATATTTGTTTTAAATCAAATAAAAGAAAACCAACCATAATATGGTTAGTGCACAATTTCCTGAGAATAATATTTAATGGATAAAGCTCATAATGTTTTGTTTGAGATCCTCGCCTTCTTTCTCCGTCCCTTCCGGATGATTGCCACCGTAATCGTCACTCAAAGCTTGCGATTGCCGCGCGGCATTGTTTCTGCACTTCACAACCCCTATTGTGAGGTTTGCCGGAAGTTCTTGCGGATGTCCGGAATATTATCATCGCCGATAACACCATAGGCGATAGCTTTGGTCGATGACGAAAGAATAGCGCTCATGACAAGCGATTACCACCATCATCACCGCCGCAGCTTTCGCCATGCTAGCAAGCTTCTTCTTTATTAATTTAAAGATGGAGGTGGAAATGGAGGATGAATTTTTTTTTTCTCTGGAGATAATGCACAGTTTTCTTGGTTTTATTTTCTCGAATATCTCATATATAGAAGAAAAATATACAGTTGAGATGCAAATTTGTTCATATTTTGAGGAGAACCGTTTGTTGCGCAATTAGTTTTTTTTTTCTTTTTTTCCAAGATTTAATCGATGTGTTCCATTGCGAAACTAAGATGTGGACTAACGAAATTATAGGTGAAACCGTGAAAGAGGTTAAAAGAACAATAAATTAAATTATAAATAAAGAAAGAATTTATAATATTCTTCAACTTTTATATTGTTACGTAATTTTTTCATGGACAATAGATGAATTCTTGAACCAGATTTTATTAGTTTTAGGTTAGTTGTCATTTAATGCACAAATTTTCATTAATTTTGTAATTTTACCACGAGTTTTGAAATTTTGCAATAGTGCGATCACCTTTAATTTGTTGCAAAATTAATATAACCTAATTTTTCCTGTGGCTAGAAAGTCACATGATATGTCTCGAATGTAACATGCATCACAAGAGCACTACACAACCTCAATATTTTACAATGAGTTAGTATTACGCCCACATGTTCTTTGGTGACGTAAAAATTGGAAGTGCTAATTTTGGAACAAATTTAAAGGTGATCAATATTATTTTAACATTTCATCAAAGCTCAGATTAAAATTGAAATGAAAGAAAATTCATGAATAAATTGACAATTAATACTTATTTTTATTTGTGGAGTGATTATTGAGGATATCGGTTTATTCATAAAATGAATTAGTGGCAATTTTAGTGCTTTTAATATCACACAATTTTGCCATTTTGTACCATTTTTTCTTTTCTTCTAATCAAAACCGCAAATTGTTGATTTTAAGAATATGGATGCTATTCTACTCATTGAAAACTTTGATCGGTTTCGAGTTTGTGATACAAACGTTGTTGAGAATGAAATAAAATATGTTGTAAGAAAATATGTGTGTGTGAATACAATTACAGTGAATAAAACGTGGTTATACTGTGGAATGACAAATTGAACTTTTCACGTCTCACTCTGATAAACTTTAAATCAAAGATATTTATCATGTTCACACCAACTGAAAATATATAAATAAATAAGAAATTAGAAGAGAAATATTTAGACTAAATAATTAAAAATTTGTTTAAATAAGGGTGAAAATTAAAACTACTCATTTTGATTAAGTTATACTCATTTCGTCTCGGTATTGTTGACTCCTTTCTTTTTACACGTAGATTAAGGATAATTGTATTTTGTATGTAAAATAGTGTGTGACATGAAATTCGAGACACTTTTTTAGTGTAAAATTGTTTTATTTTTTGAAACAGACCAACAATAGCGGGACAGTCCAAAAATAAAAACGAGGCAACAGTAATGAGACAGAGAAAGTAATGGAAAATAGTCACTTTCCTAAAAACATGTAAATTTACTCACGTTTACTAAATATCTCTAATGTCACACTCACCTTTATATTTCATACGCATTTTTGGAAAACTAACCGACACATTTTGGGAATTTGATGCTCTTCACCGGCTATTGAAAATTGCGAGGCATTTGTGAGAAAAGAAAATAAAATATGATTATTCAAGCATAATCTCTGATAAGTAACATGAAAACTAACAAGCTGGTAAAAAAAGTATTAGCCGAAGGCACTAGCTGGTAGGTGCCGACTGGCTAGTGCCTCCGGGTATTGCATTTTCGGTGTGAAAAAATGAATTTAATTTTTTTTCCCATGTAAAGTTAATGTTTTAATCATTTTTCACCAAAATAAAAAAACCAAGTAAAATTGTACTCCCTCCGTCCCGGCTAGCTTAAGGCGCTTCTTTTGGGCACTGGAATTAAGGAGAGAGTGTTTAGTGTTTAAAGTGTATTGGTAATAAAGTGGTTTATGTCTTAGGTGTATATTTTTTGTTTTTTATTTTATTTTATTTTACATTTAAATTTATTTATTTACTTAATAAATTTATTTTAAATTATCCTTTATTTAATTTGCATATTAAAATTAATTTAATTTTTTTTACTGAATGTTAAAAAGGCGACAGCCTTTGATTTTCTCCCACCATTCCGGCATTTCAATCCTTTAATTCAATGTTAAAACAAAACAAAAAGAAACAATGAAGAAAATTAAAAGAGCTAAAAACTGAACAAAATTAAACCGAAACACACATTTAACTTCATTTCAAATTTGCCTCAAATTTAGGCGCCAAACTTACAAAATCCAAAAATGCAGCCACCAAACTTACAAAAAAAAAGCATTAGGTGACTGATTCAAATTTCCCACCAACTATGCAAAATCTGAAAATTTCAACAAGTCTATAAATAGCAATACATAAGCCATCACTTAGCTCTACACTACTCTGTAAATTTGAAGAAATGAGAGGGAGAGATTTATCAACATCAAAGAGAAATCAAGTCTTCCAATTCATCATCGGAGGATGCATCGATGGCAAGCCATCCCTAGCAAGACGAAAGCTCAACTCAAGTTCGGCATCTCTCAAAAGCGTTACTCGGCTATGGGGGCTGCAAAAAGCAACAAGAAATGGTGAGATGATACATCTTGTGAGTAGTAAGATCAATAACCAAAGAAGAAAAGAAATATTCCTTGACCTCACCTTGTTGTCATCTTTGGATTACACAAAGAGAAGCATAATTAGAAGGTTAGAAGTGGGTTTAGGATGCAGTAAGAGTACTGTGGGAGACGGGTGCTTCTTTGGAAAATAAAAGCACACACATTTGCCCTTAAACCAGATTTAACAGCCCCTAACAAGCTCTTAAGGCTGAGATTCTCTCTCGAAGCCTTAGAGTTGGATAGGATTCTTAACAAGATCAAATTTAGGAATATGCACAATACGGTGCATATTGATGAGAAATGGTTTTACATAACAAGAGGTTCACATAGGTTTTACTTAGTCCCGGATGAACCCGTGCCACATAGGACCTGTAAGAGTAAGAAGTTCATTGGAAAAATAATGTTCATGTGTGCTGTAAGCAAACCACTATTTGCAGACAATGGAGAAGTCTTATTTGATGGAAAAATAGGTATTTTTCCATTCACAATGCAAGTGCCAAGAAAGAGAGGCAATAGCAGCACAAGGCAAAGAGCACACTTGAGACAAAACTCATTGAATCCATCACAAAACAAGTGATTAAATGATGTTTAATCAATCAGGTAGCACAAATAGAATGGGGCAACCATCATGTTTTAGCAATCAGTTAATGCTTTGTGCCCCTTTGTATTTTTAATGTAAAATGATCTCAGAATGAGAATTTCTCATCATCATAGATCTGTTGCCCTTTTCTCAACACATTTATTGCCTACATCAAGCATTAATATCTGTTCATATCTGTTCTCATCATATTAATGTTCATAAATGCAACTTACCTACTTGAATTATGCATTAAAAGCAACTCAACAACTGTATCATTTATTGGAAAACAGATTATACCAACAATTATAGCTAAGTGGCCAGAAGGAGCAAGCAAAAATACCAACATCTAGCAAGATAATGTAAGGCCTCATATATCGGATAGTGATCCAGAATGGAGGGCAGCTGTTTCCCAATCAAGCTTCAACATAAAGTTGATACAACCGCCACCGAACTCCCCAGACACAAATGTCAATGATTTAGGATGGTTTAGAGTCATCCAATCATTGCAAGTGGAAACAGCATGTAAAACAATGGATGAACTACTAAATGCAGTGTGTACATCATTTGCACAGCTATGTCCAATAAAACTTAACAATGTTTTCCTAAGTTTACATGGATGCATGATAGAGATTTACCAAATACCATTTGATATGGAGATAGTCCGATAGGAGCTTTGTAAGCAGTCCGGTAGGCCCAAAGAGCATCATTCAATTGCTTGGCCCAAACTTTCCTATTCACAACCGATTTCTCCAAAATTTGCTTTATCTCTCGGTTGGCAAGTTCGGCTTGCCCATTCGCCATGGATGATATGGGGAGGTGACTCTATGCTTCACGCCATACTTAGCTAGGACATTGCTCAGCCACTTATTATTGAAATCGACCTCCATTGCCGATCACGCCTCGGCACTCCAAATCGAGTCGAATATTCTTGTGGAGGAACTTTATCACTACCTTGAGTCATTCGTGGCGGTGGGAATCGCCTCTACCCATCGAGAAACATACTCCACTGCGAGTAAGATGTACGTGTAACCACAAGACATGAAAAACGGACCCATAAAGTCGATCCCCCATACGTCAAATAGTTCCACTTCCATGATGGTCTTCTGTGGCATCTCGTCCTTTTTAGTGACGTTTCCCATTCTTCGACAAATGATCACAACTCTTGATGAAAGATTGGCAATCCTTGAAGATCAAGGCCAATAGAATCCACTTTGCAAACCTTGCCGCCTCGTCACGCAAAATGTCCTCCATTTAAAGAACTATGACACTCGTGGATTATGTTCTCTCATTCTCCTTGGGGAACACAATGACGATCGCACCATCGGCACATCGGCGGTAGAGATGGGGATCGTCCCAATAATAAAACTTGACATCGTGGAGAAACTTCTTTTTCAAATGAGGACTACACGATGGAGGTAAAACTCCAATCACCAAGTAATTAACAAAATCGGCATACCATGGTGTGTGATCAATGATGCTCAAGATGTGCTCGTCTGGGAAGTTCTCCTTGATCCCAATCTTCTTATCCTCTCATTCGACTGGCTTCTCTAATCTTGATAAGTGGTCGGCAACCACATTCTCACAACCCTTTCTATCTTTGATCTCCATGTCTAACTCTTGAAGAAGGAGGATCCATCTCACCAATCTTGGCTTCGAATCTTTCTTGGCGAACAGATGACGAATAGCGGCATGGTCAGTGTGGACAATGGTGTGGGTGCCCACCAAATAAGGTCTAAACTTATCAAAAGCATAGACCACAACAAGTAATTCCTTCTCGGTGGTGGTGTAGTTCATTTGAGCTGAGTCGAGTGTCTTACTTGCATAATAGATGACTCGAATAGCTTATCTCGCTTTACGCCCAACACAGCCCCATCGCCCAATCACTAGCATCGCACATCACCGAATGGTTGACTCCAATCAGTGATACCAAAACTGGGGTTGATATCAGGGCTAGCTTCAACTTCTCAAACGCCCCCAAACACTCACTTGTGAACACGAACTTCGTATCTTTCTCGAGCAGTCCACATAGTGGCTTTGTGATCGCAGAAGTCCTTGATGAATCTTCTATAAAGCCTCAGATGACCGAGAAAACTCCTCACGGATTCGACATTTGTGGGCGGAGGTAGTTTCTCGATTGCTACTATCTTTGCTCGATCCACTTCCAAACCTTGGGCCGAGACTTTGTGGCCAAGCACGATACCTTCCTTTACCATGAAATGGCACTTCTCCCAATTGAGAACAAGATTCGTCTCCTCACATCTTTGTATCACTTGTGACAGGTTGTGGAGACAATGATCGAACGAGGATCCAAACACGGAAAAGTCATCCATAAAGACTTCCATAATATTCTCGATCAACCCATGGAAGATGGACATCATGCATCTTTGAAAGTGGTCGGAGCATTGCACAATCCAAACAGCATTCTTCTATAGGCAAAACTCCATAAGGGCACGTGAACGCCGTCTTCACGATCTTCGGGCGATGGAAATCTGATTGTACCCCGAGTATCCATCTAGAAAGAAATAGAAGTCATACCCCGCCAGTCTGTCCAGCATCTGATCAATGAAGGGCAATGGGAAATGGTCCTTCCTTGTGGCTGTGTTCAGAGCACGATAATCAATGCAAACTCACCATCCCGTCACGAGTCTTGTTGCCACAAGCTCGTTCGTCTCATCTCTGATCACCGTGATACCCCCTTTCTTGGATACCACTTGAGTCAGGCTAACCCACTCGCTATCTGATATGGCATAGATCATGCCTGCATCTAAAAGCTTCAACACTTCCTTCCTCACGACCTCTTGCATTGCTGGATTCGTTGAGGTTGCACCTTCGGTTTATACTCATTCTCCAACAAGATCCGGTGCATGCAAATCGAAGGGCTGACCCCCTTAATATCGAAATAGTCCACCCAATCGCAGACTTATCTTGCTTTCAAGACAACCATCGACTCGTGACTCCTCATCCGCCAAAGTCAAGATACTATCATCGGGCACGCCTCATCGCCGCCTAGAAAGGCATACTTGAAGGTGATCCGCAACCTTCAACTCCATCTTGGGCGTGGTCTCTTCCTTCTTCACCACAAAGATCCTCTCCTCCAATAGGCTTCCTCACGCCCGGATAAGGCATCGACTCCTGGGAGGCCTCGATTCCGATAGCTTCAAGGTACTTAAAATCTCATCACACGCCTCATCAAGGTCTCGGGTGAGAAAATCGAGTTATGCATACAAAACTCCACGGATCACCGATTGAAAGTGAGTGGGCGATAATGCTTATAACTCGACAATCTTCCATCGCCTTCTCTTGAGTCGCTTCATTGCGTCATAAATGGAGATTTTCATCTCTCATCGCCGACCTCAAGGTGAGATCTCCATCTTGCACGCCTATCAATACTCGACCGGTAGCTAGGAACAGCCTCCTTAGAATAAGAGGCGTGTTCACATCCTCCGCATGTCGAGAACTACGAAATCACCGGAAGATGAAATCTCGAACTTTCACTAGACGCCTTCCACTATCCCTTTCGGATAAGTCACCGATGTGTCTCGCCATCCGAAGAGCAATGGTGGTCGGCTTGATCTCTCAATCTCCAATCTATTAAAATGGACAACGGCATCAAATTGATGCTTGCCCCAAATCACACGTAACCTCGGAGAATGTCTCGCCCGACGACACATGCTATAGTGAAGCTACCGATCCTTCGCTGAGCGGCAACTTCTTCGCAAAGACAACATCGCACTCTTGAGATGCATTTATCGCCCTCGAATTTCCCAAGCTTCTTCTTATTTGCAACGGCATCTTTCAAAACTTCACATATCCCGCATGTCTCGGTGCGCGCAAGTAGAGGAATATTGATATGCACCTTTCAAACATCTCCATAAACCGGTAAGCTTTTCGTCAGATTGGGCTCGCTAAACGACTCGTAAACGGAATCGGAGGTGTATACGCCGGATAACTCTTCACTAGACGCCTCGCGACATCCTCGCGACCGCCAAGGTCGCTAGCATCCGGATCGCGCAGATTCTTCTTCGCGACCGGGCTCACGGTCGCGAGCTCGGTCGCTGGGTTTGCCTCCGAAGTCTCTGACTAAATTCTCGCGATCGCTCCATTCTCCCTTGCGACCGTGGGGTTGCTCGCGAGCCCTTCACAGTTTCTCTCTGGCTGATTCCTCGCGGCCGGGCTCGCGGTCGCGAGCTCGATCACGAGGTGCTCCTTTTGCGTCCCGTTTTTGCCGTTCTTCCCCGTATGGTTTTGATAAGCTCGTCCACTCCTCAATTGAATGGCATTATAGTGATTTTTATGGTTCACCTCAGTATTACTCGGAAACTGGCCCGACTTGTGTTGCCCGTTCTGCTGTGCGGCATTTGACTGATTTGATTCTCCATCATCTTCATATGCTTCCCCATAGCCGTCACAGTAGACTCCAAATGGTTTATCTTCTGCCCAGTATTGCTTATAAATGAATTCTGATTCATCGCCAATTGTTGGTTGCTCACAACCAACTGCTGCATCATGTCCTCTAGATTCGACTTCTTCGCCTCGAATCACCCATGCCGAATCGAGAAACCGCTAAGTCGTTAAAATTGTTAGATTGCATACGAGAAATTAGGATGACTTCTGTTATTCGGATTGTATGCCGGATTCCCCACAGGACGGTTCCTCTGATTTATGTAACTCACATCTTCCGCCTCATTCATATCACCGCAACATCGACGTGAACAACTCCTTCGCTTCCTTTCCTTCTCGAATCGACTTCTCGGAAGGGTGAACCGCCCATCGATTGTCGTATTTAGCATCGCCGACAAGAGCCTCCTTCACCACCGGTGTCCTCTCCATAGGCCATTGATAGCTATTCGCAGCCATCTCTTCTAAAATTTCGCTAGCTTCCTCCACTCGCCGATTTAGCGTGCATCCTCCCGCCGATGCATCAACAATACTCCTCGTGAGGTGTCACCACCGTAGAACCGTAATCTGCCTCTCTAGAAAATCCATGTTGCGGTACTTTCTCAACAAGCCCCTAAATCTCTCCCACGACTCGAACAAAGGACTCATCTCCTAACCGGGAGAGTGGGAAATCTCGCTATGATCTTCTCGTGCTTTAGCCGGTGGAAAGTATTTTGAGAGAAACTTTTCGCAAAGATTCCCCAACTGCTGATTCCAAAGACGATCTAAACTTCAACCAAATCATTTGCTTGATTGCGCAATGAAAATCCAAACATGCGCATCCGGATCGTATCTTGTGGCACCTCATTCTGCTTGATGGTATCACAAATGTCGAGGTATGTCTCGAGATGGGCATTCGGATCCTCCGTGACTCCTCCTCTGAACTGTTCCCCTTGAACCATGTTGATCAGGGCCGACTTCAACTCAAAATTATTAGCATTTACTTCCGGGCCCCATCCACCTCCTTGAAACCGCCAAGAGGGGGTTTGTACATATAATTCAGCGGTGTTGCCTCTGGAGCAGGGACAAGGAGTCCCATGTTAGCCATCTGACGCTGCATTTCCATAAATTCTGCCATAAGACGTGCAGCTTGTTCAGGAGGAACACCCCTGTTGTTCGAATTCGCTGCCATTGCTTGCTATCTCCTTTCTCGTCTCCTTCTCCTCTTGTGAGTAAGTTCGATCTCGGGATCTAAATGTTGTTCAGGAGGTCCCTGGGACCTTGTGAACATAAACTACCTGGAGAGAAACAGAGAAATTAGATCCGGCAAGTAAAAATAAATAAAATAAAAATACAACTTGAATTAATAATTCTGAATTGTCAAGTTATTCCTATATAATCTTAACAATCCCCGGCAACAGCGCCAAAATTTGATCGCTCACTTTTCCAACACGAAAACGCGCAAGTATAAGGTAAGCAGAGTATCGTATCCACAGGGATTGTAACACGAAAACACAGAAGCTAACTCAACAACAATTCATCATTATCCAAGCACAGAACTTGGTTTGAAAGGTTATAGGGCTTCGGATATTAAATCCAAAGCAAAGGTAACAACTTGAAATTAAACAAAGGCAATAACAACTCAAAGAGATAACGATTTAGAAAGACTAACCTAGGGATGCAATAATCCTACCCACAACGATGTTTATCCTGCTTCCTATTAACCAATTTAATCCGCATAAGATGGAAGATCACATATGTAACCAACAATTTCGCCATTTACAATTGTGGCGGTTGATTACTAATTTTCCCTATTATCATTACGCCTCTAGGTGAAAATCAAGAACTCCAAACAGATCACAAAGAATATGCTTCCTACGAATGTTCCTATCTCACCACGACTCAAGGCTTATTCGTATCATGCATTCGAGATCGATTGACAATTAAAACTGTTAAGAAATTAACTGGCAACTAGATATGCATCAAGATTGATCAGAAATCAACACATATAAATAAGCACCAAGAATCATGAATCAATGCCTGGAAGGTAAATAACGATAGCAGGAATCACAACATTTAGGATAGAATCATGCAAACCCTAGGATTAGAACAGAAATTTAGCTAGACATAAATAACGAAATTAAATATGAAATAAACATAGGAATAGAAAATATATAGATAAAACCCGTAATGTAGCGTCTGAAGAACAATCGTTGGGTTCAAATCCCAATCTCGCCGAAAACGGAAAGATGCAATTGCTCGACTAAAACGCTCCAAATCGATAACCAACTGTAGAACTAATGTAGAATGATGGAATACTAAAGCTAGAATCAATCTAAATCAAAGCTAGGATGAAAATAAATGAGAAATAGTGAAAAACTGAGGAAAAACGTCCAAAATAGCGCTGGGGAAGAATGGGGGCGCGAGGGTAGTGTCCTATTTATAGAATTAGGTTGAAACCCCACTTTTGAGTCTCCGCCACGCCGCGACCAAGCTCATGGTCGGAGCTCGATCGCGAGGAACATCCTCGCCGGCCTTCCTCGCCTTCTCGGCTGGAGTGCGCAAGACGCGAAGCTTTCCTCGCGACCCGCTAGCGGTCACCAGCGTGGTCGCGAGAAATCGGCAAGAGCTCCTCTCGCACGCTGGGTAGCTCGCGGGAACTATCTCACGGTCGCTGGTCGTGCTCGCGTGGGAATTTCTCGCGGCCGACCTAGCGGTCGCTAGGTCGGTCGCGAGCCATCCGCTTCGCTGTGATCTCACACTGCCGCCGGGCAATGACCGCCAGGGTGGTCGCTAGGCCTGCTTCCACCTCCTTTCACTGTGCTTCGCTCCATGCTTTGGTTTTCAACTTGTAAGCACAAAACACCAAAACGGAACCCAAGAGCAAGATCTTCAAAAATATATATAATCATTGAGATCCAATACATAAACGCACTTTATTGATCTAAAATCATCTTTAAATATCAACAATAAACGTGTAAAATGTGCGTTTATCAACAGCCTATTCCTTTCAGTCTATGCTTATATTCGCAGTTGATTGGTTAATTGTATTGATTAGTTATGCATATATCCGTTGCATTATCATACCAGTGACGATCCATATGATCCGTACTTCTTTGAGAAGTCGGGTTGTCACATCTTAACAAGATCAAATTTAGGAATATGCACAATACGGTGCATATTGATGAGAAATGGTTTTACATAACAAGAGTTTCACATAGGTTTTACTTAGTCCGGGATGAACCCGAGCCACATAGACCTGTAAGAGTAAGAAGTTCATTGAAAAATAATGTTCATGTGTGTCGAAGGTGCCACTATTTGCGTAAAATGGAGAAGTCTTATTTGATGGAAAATAGATATTTTTCATTCACAATGCAAGTGCCAAAGAAAGAGGAATGCAGAAGCAGGCGTGAGACACACTAGAGATAAAACCCATTGAATCCATCACAAAACAAGTGATTAAAGGATGTTTAATCAATCGTGTAGCACAAATAGAATAGGCGCCCATCATGTTTTAGCAATCGATAATGCTTTGTGTCCCTTTGTATTTTTAATGTAAATGATCTCGTAATGAGAATTTCTCATCATCACGTATTTGTCGCCTTTTCTCAACACATTTATTGCCAACATCAAGCATTAATATCTGCTCATATCTATTCTCATCACATTAATGTTCATAAATACAACTTACCTACCGAATTATGCATTAAAAGCAACTCAACAACTCAGATCATTTATTGGAAAACAGATTATACCAAGAATTATAGCTAAGTGGCTGTATGAGCAAGCAAAATATCAACATCTAGCAAGATAATGCAAGGCCTCATATATCGATAGTGATCCGTAATGGAGGCACCGCTTCCCAATCAAGCTTCAACATAAAGCTGATACAACAGCCACCAAACTTCCCAGACATAAATGTCAATGATTTATGATGGTTTAGAGCCATCCAATCATTGCAAGTGGAGACAGCATGTAAAACACTGGATGAACTACTAAATGCAGTGTGTACATCATTTGCACAGCTATGTCCAATAAAACTTAACAATGTTTTCCTAAGTTTACATGGATGCATGATAGAGATCATGAAGTTGAAGGGGCAAAACTGCTACAAAATCCCACACATGGAAAAAGGTGCATTAAGAAGATCAGATAAGCTACCAATGAGCTTAGAAGTGTCAATGGAACTGGTGATACAATGCCTCAACTACCTTAAAGAAATGGGCAGCAATGAGAGTATAGCAGCCATAGAACAATCAATGGGTTTGGCAATTATTGAAGGATACTAGGATGTAGGGCAGCTTGTTTTTTTATGTTTATGCTCACAAAACATACAAGAAAAATCTATGTTTTGGGTGTAAACATAGAATAAGTATTTTGGTTTTTGAAAATTAGGCTCACCTTTTGTAATTAGGCACTTAGATGCAATCATCATATACTTTTTGTAATTATGCACTTAGATGCAATCAGCCTATATTTTTTGAAAGTATGCACTTAGATGCAATTAGCTAAAACTTTTTGTAATCATGCAGTCATAGCAATCAGCATCAATTATGCAAAAAACCAACAAGAAAAAGGCCCAATTCATCACAGATTTAATCACACCATTGCCTCATTTAATCACAGCACCAACAAACAAAAATCTCAGTTCATCACATGAACATAGTGCTCATAGCAATCAGCCTCATTTAATCACAGCACCAACAAGAAACTACCTCAGTTCATCACATAGAAACGTGCACCCATAGCAATCAGCCTCATTTAATCACAATAACAACAAAAAACAGCCTCAGTTCATCACAAAAAACAGGGTGCTCATAGCAATCAGTCTCAGTTAATCACAGCACCAACAAGAAACTATCTCAGTTCATCACATACAAACATGCACCCATAGTAATCACCTCGCTAATCACAAAACCAACAAGAAATAGCCTCGCTCATTACGTAAAATAGAGTGCTCATAGCAATCAGCCTCAGTTAATCACAAAACCAACAAGAAATAGCCTCAGTTCATTACAGAAAATAGAGTGCTCATAGCAATCAGCCTCAGTTAATCACAAAACCAACAAGAAATAGCCTCAGTTCATCACAGAAAACAGGGTGCTCATAGCAATCAGCCTCGTTTAATCACAGCACCAACAAGAAACTACCTTAGTTCATCACATAGAAACGTGCACCCATAGCAATCAGCCTCATTTAATCACAATACCAACAAAAAACAGCCTCGATTCATCACGTAAAAGCAGGTGCTCATAGCAATCGTGCTCATTTAATCACAAAGACCAACAAGAAACTATCTCGCTCATCACATACAAACATGCACCCATAGCAATCAGCCTCATTTAATCACAAAACCAAGAAGAAACAGCCTCAGTTCATCACAGAAAACATGGTGCTCCCAGAAAAATGGACCTCATAGCAAACCCACTTTATCTCGCTTCTCCACCCACTCATTAGCCTCAACAACACACGCCACCTGTGACTCGCTCGTGTTGAAAGAGAACGCGTGACAGGCTACCTAGAACATCAAGCATTAATCTCTCTCTCTCAATGCCGCCAACGACCCCGCTGCACGAGCCATCGAGTGATGTGTCTCCCTCATCGTTGGTCCTCTGCGGTGAAGGGAAGAAGACCATATTTGATCCAATATGGATCGGTGGTAGAGGTGGTGATAGGGGGGTGGCAATGGAGAGAGCGAGTTGGAGGAGCATGAGCGTCCTCCGGGGATGTAGATCCACCATCGCCGAGCCCATCGCTTCCATTATTCACAGCGGTGGGGGGTCGGGGTCTACGAAGAGCCCCGTAGCAAGGATGTGAGCCATCGGTGCCTTACTGAAACGACGATTGGGTTGGAGCATCCATGTCGTCGGCGAATCCACCGTTCACATATATCATTACGGTGAGGGGGCGGCGAGGATTAATCCATCCAGATGAATTCGGGTTTGGGGGGGTCAGATTTAGAGGTAGAAGTCATCGATCGGATGAGAGAGGCAGAAGATGGGAGTGGAGAAGTGAGGAGGCGGCGTGAAATTGAGGAGGGAGAGATTAGGGTTCTGAATGTGAGTAGGGAAAAAAGTACCGAGAGAGAAAGAGAAAGCGGTGTGAAATTGAGAGGGAGAGATTAGGGTTGTGGACGTTAGTAGGGCAAAAGTACCGAGAGAGAAAGACGAGGGGTCTTAGGCGAGATTGGGCTGGACAAGAAGCATGGGCTTAATTAGCCAATAATCAGCCCAATTAGTAACCTTTAAATTGAAATTAAAATCCCTTATTTTCTCTTAATTCTTTCCATTTATAGAAACGACTCAAGCTAGTTGGGACGGCTTAAAATGGTATACAACCCAAGCTAGTTGGGATGGAGTGAGTATAAGAATTTCCATATTTGATATTTCTATGCAAAATTTGACATCAAAAGTTTTATATGATCCACTTTCTCCTAAAAGTCATATCCATCTTTATATATTCATCATTATTATTTTTAGGAATAAAATACAAAAAAAATATGTAAGACGGTGAGGATCTTGATCGAAGCTCATATTACTAGTATTTGATCAATTCTAACTTAACCTATCTGTCGGACACACAAATTGTCGAACTTATTTATTATTCTTATATAGCAAAACTAATCTTAGGATGATCGGATGATATTAGAATATACAAATTAAACAATGAGTATTATTAAATGTGCAAGACAATAAAACAATGATGGAGGCCAACAAAAATGTGTTGTAGTTGTGGATATATATGGGCAAGGAAGACATGTGCAATGTTTCCATAACATATTTTGTTGTTCCAATCCCAACATAATAAAAACTGCTAAGTTCATCATCTTTCGCCAAGGAATTCTTCATGACGGTTGGTAGCTCAACTTTTTTTTTTTGGCAGCATCGCTCATAAATGAATATGCAGATGAAATTCAAACAAAAGAGATTTTGCTTAATTGCAAGAATTTTGCAGTTAGAAATTAGATTTAAACATCAAGAACAACTTCTCGTTCAACAAAAAACTAAGATATATTAAATTATCGATAGAAAGTTACAAGTATGGGTATTATCGAATACATGGTATATAAAATCAAAGACAAACCGAATTGATAGAATAAATAAAATAAGAAAATAAGACTTATGTAATGAATCGATAGATCGACATCAATTCACGATTGACTCGTAGCCTATGAGTTGAAACTCCCATCAACTTCAAAGGTCCATCCGCCTTCCATGTCGACTTGCTTAAACGCAGCGAAGGCCGCACACTGTGTCCACCACTCTACCTACCGTCGAGCCGTTATTGTTTCTCGATTAGTGACCGAGTCTTAAATGGCTCGGTCCAACGTAGCAATAATTTAGTTTTGAAACACGGTACTAGAGTTTTATTTTACTATTTTCATCGTATGTTTTCGATTTGAGAAGCACCATATGCACTTCTATTGATTTCAAAAATTTGGTGT
>JAODLM010000127.1:0-100000 GCA_036937905.1 Salvia rosmarinus | reverse complement strand
TACCTTGCGGCGTTAATTGAGGTGAAGCCGGGGGTAACCCAAGAAGTGCCAGATAGTGTAATCGAAGTGTTGCAAGAGTTTGAGGACGTGTTTCCGTCCGAGTTGCCGAGAGTATTGCCTCCGAGAAGGGCAACGGACCACCGGATCGAGCTTGAACACAGTGCGAGACCTTTGCCCGTGCCCCGTGTCGCATGCCGCCCGTGAGTTGGCGAGTTCTGGAAGCAATTGGACGAGTTGCTTAGCGCGGGCTTGGTGCAGCCCTCGAAGGCACCCTACGGTTCGCCAGTGCTGTTCCAAAAGAAACAAGACGGGTCCCTACGTTTTTGCATCGACTATAGAGCTTTGAATAAGGTAACTATCAAGAACAAGTACCCTATTCCGAATGCTCTCGATTTGTTTGATAAGCTGTCTCGAGCATGTTTATACACCAAGATAGATTTGAGGTCCGGATATTGGCAAGTTAGAATCGCCCCGGGGGATGAGGCGAAGACAACGTGTGTTACTAGATATGGTTCATTCGAGTTTCTAGTAATGCCTTTTGGACTAACGAATGCCCCAGCTACATTTTGCAATTTGATGAACGATGTGCTGTATGAGTATTTGGATAAATTTGTTGTGGTGTATTTGGATGACATTGTCATTTATTCGGAGTCATTGAAGGATCATTTGGAGCATATGCGTTTGGTATTTCGAAAGTTGCGTGAATACAAGCTATATGCTAAGAAGGAAAAGTGTGAATTCTGTCGGGAGAAGATCACTTTTCTTGGTCATATAATTGGCCAAGGGAAGATCATGATGGATCACAAGAAAGTGCAGGCCGTTGTTGATTGGCCTGTGCCGGGGAAAGTTGCGGATTTGCGGTCGTTTCTAGGCTTGGCCAACTATTATCGTAGATTTATCAAGGGATATTCGAAGGTAGCTAATCCTTTGACCGATCTATTGAAGAAGGATATGGTTTGGGTCTGGTCCGAGGAGTGTACAATTGCGTTTGATAGGTTGAAAGAATTATTGTCAACGGAGCCCGTGTTGCAGCTGCCGTTGTTCGATCAGCCCTTCGAAGTTCAAGTTGATGCCTCGGGTCGAGCCATCGGGGGCGTGTTGGTGCAAAGCAAGCACCCGATAGCCTATGAAAGTCGAAAATTGAAGGACGCGGAGCAACGATATAGTACCCATGAGAAGGAGATGACGGCGGTCATCCATTGCCTCGAAGTGTGGCGACACTATTTGTTAGGCACAAGGTTCGTTGTGGTAACGGACAACGTAGCCAATACTTATTTTAAATCTCAAAAGAAGCTGTCCCCAAAACAAGCGCGTTGGCAAGAGTACTTGGGGGAGTTCGACTTTGAGTGGGTGCATCGCCCGGGGAAGCACAATGAAGTTGCGGATGCACTGTCCCGAAAGGACGTGGAAGAGTATGTGGCTGCACTGACTCTCGTTGAGTCAGATTTTATGAGCAAGATTCATGAGAGTCTTGCCAAGCGGACCCGTCTACAAGAAACTTGTGGTGCGCAGTTGAGCCAGGGAACTAAGGAAATATTGGCTGAGCGATGGCGTCTTGTTTACGCCGAGGAAATAGAGCTTATGTGCGGTACCGTGGCGAGTTGTTCTGTGAGACACATGACCCGTTGTGGCGGGCATCCGGGATTGGCGGATGCATGCACTATTGTCCGGGAGCTATTATTGGCAAAGATGGAAGATGATGTGAGGCGTCGTGAAATCATGCCTCGTATGTCAACTTGACAAGCTAGAAAGAAAGAAGGAGGCCGGGTTACTACAACCATTGCCTATTCCAGAACGTCCGTTTCAGTCCGTGTCGATGGACTTCATTTCGGGATTTCCCAAAGTGGATGGGAAAGCTTCCGTGTTTGTCGTGGTTGATAGGTTTTCAAAATATGGTATTTTATCGCATGCCCAAATGCGTGTCCGTGGAGGTAGCGGCGGACTTGTTCTTCAGACACGTTGTGAAGTACTTTGGAATCCCGAAGATATCATTAGTGATCGGGATACGGGTTCTGGGGAAGATTTTGGACGTCGTTGTTCAATACTATGGGAGCGGAGCTTAAGTTCTCGGCGAACCATCCCAAACGGATGGGCAAACCGGCGGATGAATCAATTGCTCGAAGAGTATTTGAGGCACTATGTGTGTGCCAGTCAACGAGATTGGGTGGTCTTGTTGGAGTTAGCTCAGTTCAGTTATAATCTTCATCGGTCTTCGGCAACGGAAAGAGTCCGTTTGAAATAATACATGGACAACAACCATTGGTGCCACATGAGGTTGCGAAGCAACGAAGTGGGGGAAAATGTCCCGCAGCTTACCGGGTTGCTCGAGAAAGGCAAGAGATGCTGGACGAGGCGCGAGATAGCCTCGACAAGGCTCAACGTCGTATGAAGAAGTATGCGGACAAAGGTCGGCGAGATGTTGAGTACGAGATTGGCGAGAAAGTGTTGTTGAAACTTACTCCCCAAATATGGAAGAAAATCTCTTCCAAGACGGTGCATCGGGGTCTCATCCCGAAATATGATGGACCATTTGAGGTGGTCAGGTGGGCAGGTGGGCGTATGGGTTTGGCGCTACGGATAGGTTGAAGATACATCCCACTTTTCATGTATCGTTCTTGAAGAAGTTCGTGGGTAACGAAGTGGATTCTTCAAGAGTGCAAGCACAACGGGCGCCTCCGTGATCGTGCGCGTACACAGGCGGTCCGTGAATTCTCGATCACCGTGCGGGTGGGCAAAGCAAAAGAATCGAAGGGAGGATTATCTTGTTCGGTGGATAGGCGAATCGAGGCGGATGCTAGTTGGGAGAAGGCAGTAAACTTGTGGCAATTTGAAGAAGAGATTGCGGCATTTTGGCGGGCTAAGGAAGAGATCGACCCACAGGCGACGAGGGCGTCGTCGGGCTCTGGTGGGGGTGGTTTGTTAGCCCCGTGAAAGGAAGCCCCATGCCGTGCGAGACATTGGCACGACATGGGCAAAAGCGTCGAGTCGTCCGCCCCTGGCGACTCGGTGGATCGCGACATGTGGGATTTCGGATGGGCGTGTGGGATGCGCCGGGCGTGTCAGTGCTTGGGGCATCGGGCGTGCGGGCGGACGCGTCGCCGAGGAGCCCGAGGGAAGCGGTGGCGAGTCTTTGCCGAGAACTATCGGGCGCCAACGAGAGCTGCCGAGCGAGCATGTCGGGCGAGCTCGGGCCGTGCGAGACTCAAGCAGCAGCGAGCCAGCAATGAGCAAGTCGCGATGGTGGGACTCGAACACGCGGCGAAGGGATTGGCGCCGAGAATTTCAAGGCATGCGGCGTCTTGGCGATTCTGTAGTTATCGCCACGACGTTAGTGGGCGGTTATATCGATAACCGCCGAGTAGTGAAGCGAGTCGTGAAGTAGCGCCATGACCGACTGTGTCGACAGTTGTGCTAGTGATGGGGCATTGTCCATCACATTTGATATAGACGAATTCTGCAAATTGTTAGGCAGATTCGCACGGCTTATGTTGATTGAAGTTCCTTTGTAAGAATTGCGAGTAGTACGAAGGTTGGGGTGAGTTACCCGTAAACTACTTGTGCAAGCTATTTACTTGATGTGTGCTTGTTAAGTGTGCTAAGTGCGAATTGAACAAACACGAGTGTTGTGAGGTATACACGAGAGTTTGTGAGCGAGAGTTGGCTGGTCGGTTTGTGAGTGAACGACGCCGCACAAGGCGAGAAATTTTAGTTCGAAGAAAACCTTGTGACAATTACCATAATGGGATGAGTGATTTTGGAGATGCATATATTGCAATGATCAATACAGGGGGAGTGGGGGTGGCGCTTTCATCATTAAAGTATGAACATTTAATAATACTTTATTACTCTCGTGGGTGTGAAAGTGGCATTTCAAGTACGACATGGGCAGATTTTATTTCTTCTTCATACAAAGTAGAAGAGCATGAGAAGGAGAAGTATCGGCAAAGATAGAATTGAATGCAGATAAGTTTAGCAATGAACATCCATGACACACGCATTTATTCGGTTCTCTATTCTAGTACTACCAATATATATGGATTGGTTATGGTGAAAAGGCTTAATATCGAAAATATGAATAGTAGCACATCTTTCGTATTTGTGTAACACAATCAATTACTATATTGTCTTGTTAGTTTATCACATTTTCATCCATTCAGATTAGTACATATGTTAAATATATTAGTTTAACACATTTTCATTCTTGATGTAGCACAAGAAGAGTTATAGTCTTTGACAATAATCCGTGAAGACACAAAACACAAAACTATAAGACACCGAAAATTAAATCTCAACCATTGATATAGCAAATCAAATGTTGATTCATTCATATTTCATATCAATTATCCTTTCTATGTCGATCGATCTCCTATATGTATATATATATATCAATATATTTTATGTATATAGTTAATACATCTTTGAATTCTGATAAAAAAAAACAACAACACTGTTCATCATTATTTTATAGTATAATTATTTTATATATAAAATTTATCACACAAAGTGTATATATATATATATATATGCTATGCTTACATTGTTCGTAGACATTACACCATGCATCAAAAGTTTTAGATTAGAAATCCGAATGCCATCTGCAATTAGGTATGATACTGTTGACCTGATCAAAAATCGAGAAAATCGAACCGATAGATTGACCCTTTTGAAAATTTTGACGACACCGATATAGTGGTGCACGCTTTGACCGAACCAAAATAAAAATTGAATCTGGGTTCAATTTCAATTGAATTCAGAATGCATGTTTTCTCATATTTTCTGAAAAGAATATACAAAGACAATGCAAATTGAAGTGAAAAAAGAAATTGAAACCCAATCTACGAATTAAATATAAACAAGAGAAAAGTTAATCAATCAAGACAAAAAAAAACCACTTTTAAATTTTCATAGTACTATAATATAATATAATTATAGAATAAAAATGTATTAGTTTTTGAAAACCAAATTAATTCGATCAACTATAATATACTATAATTATAGAATAAAAATGTATTAGTTTTTGAAAACCAAATTAATTCGATCAAAAAACGGACATACAAATTGAAATCTGATGCTTTTTTCGGTGTCAGTTCGGATATGTTGACCCCAACCTGCAATAAAAGAATCTAATCAAGTAATACAAAAAGTGGAAATTGACACGCCCGAATTGATCATGTAGGATATTTGTTAATGAACAGAATCTGAAAAAATGTGGTCCGCTTCTGGGTTCTGTGTCTTCCTGTTTTGCGGGTCCGAGTCTTGCATGTTTCATATTGCAAGCTCTAATCATCTGTCCACATTTCTGTTCCCCCACCCACACCCACACCCACACCCACACACAGTGAGCTTAATTTAAGCTAAACCCAGATCTGCAAATTTGGCAAATCCTAATCAAAATGCGAGTTGTTTGATAAAACGAGGGCCCTCTTAATTTGGTCGTATTATATATGGGATCCTCTTATTTTTAATCACATTAGACCAAATTATTGTATTATATTGTTGTTATTTGTTAAGTAGAGTCAAGTTTGGAGTTCAGATATGATTAGTGTGCGCATCTGAGTTGGATTTTAAATATTTTAATCTGAGCAGGATTGCATTTATTTTTAAACACCAAGTTATAGTTAGAGACTTATCATTTGAGTAAATAGACATGAGAAATAATAATCATATTTAAAATTAACGTTTTGGCCTAAGCATTTGAAAAGGATGAGTGAGAATGCAAAGTATTGGTACGACATGCACTACAAAAATCAAACCGATCGTGACGGATAAAATGCGGGTCGTGAATCGGTGACGGTTGGCGGGAATTTTCACATGAAGTTTTAACGACGGCATTTCCGTCTCTATTCGTCGTTAAATTTAACGACGGACACTATCCGTCGTTAAAATTAATTTTTGTTATTTTTAATTGAACAAACCAATTCCGCCGCTAAACCGTCGTTAAAAATCGGATTATTTCTAAATTTTTTAATTTATTTTAACGGCGGATACAATCCGTCGTTAATTTTAATTCGATTTTATTTATTCCCAATAATAATAGCGACGGAATGTCCGTAAGTAAAATAGTCTCTAATTTAACGACGGAATTCATTCCGTCGTTAATGTAAAATCTTTTATTTTTTATATTACATGCGTTAATTAACGGCGGATACGTGTCCGTCGTTAAATTATTCCGTCGTTAAATCCATTATTCCGTCGTTAATCCGTCGTTCTGATATTTTAAATATAACGACGGACTATTCCGTCGCTAAAAGTTTTATAACGACGGGATTTCTTCCCCATTTCATATCGGATCCCTAAACCTCCCCTCCCTCCCCAACTCATTGCATGCGTCTTGCCGTTGCCGATCTCATGCCGCCTGGTGCCCGCCTACCTCATGACACCCACCCCAACCAACCCCACCACAGCCCCACCTCACATGGTTAACCGCTCCATCGTCGTCGTCGTCATCGCCCACCCCCGACCCGGCCCGTGCCCACTATTGATTGGCCCCTACCATCATTTGCTTGTAGTCATGCGCCCGTCCGCCCATGCTGATCCGCCGCCTCCGCCTCCTGCCGTCCGCCTTGCCCCCCGCCGCCCCCGTCGTCAGTCTGGGTTGGTTTGTTTGGTTTTATTTATATTTCATTTTTTATTTTGTTATATATTTGTTGATTTTATTGAAAATATTGTATATGATGTATCGAGTTGATAGTGAAAATATTATATATGATGCATTGAATTGATAGTGAAAATTGAATTGAGCCATCAATTGATGGTGAAAATGATACATTGAATGTTAGTCTTGTGATTTGGGCTTGTGAAATTGATAAGCTTGGATGTGAATTGGGATGATAAATTCATCATTTAGTGAGATGTTTTGAGTTGTTAAGTGTATAATTAGGCATATGGTGATGATTTTGTGAAATTTGAATGAGTTTGATTGAATTGGGAATCAAATGGCGATTAATTTTATAAAACTTACTCTGCCGAAATTTTGTTAGAATTGTTATATGAATAAGATGTTTTATAAGTTTCAAAATTGTATGAGTTTGCTTGTTGCTATAATTTGTAAAATCAAAATGCACCCACTTTTATTTATAACCCATGAAAAATGAGGAAAAATTGTATCACATGAAGTTCTCTTAGTGGAAGATTGGGTATAAGTAAAAAGGTATATGTGGTGTTTGAATTCGTGAATTAAGATGTTTTGAGTTATTAAGTGTATAATTAGGCATATGTGGTGTTTGATAAAAATGTCATGATCTTGATCTTGATCATTTCATTTCTAGTATTCGCGAGAAAAATCAAATAGCAATCAAAATAAGGATAAAATGAAAATTTTGACATTATTTTACTATAAAATCAAGAATGGGTCTAGTCTTGCGAGACATACGTCTGATCCATCCTTTTGTTTATCGTTTTCTCTAGATTCTTGACTACACTCGTATGCGAACTCAAAGCCCTTATTGAATGGCGACACTCAAACCATCTTCCTCGTATTCAATTACATGCGAGTTGTCATGTTCCTTCAATTTTGCTAAGATAAGCATATAATGGGATCCTCCTCCTCCTCACTTGGAAATAGAAAATGTAATGATAGTCTTCATTATTATATCTTAGCTTTTCATTCGACTTGGTCCTCTTACGCTTCATCGCATATTCTTGGCGGATGGCACGTGTACTCCTTGTCCATCTTGTTGTCAAAGATTTTTTTTATATTATCGATTCATCGCAGATAATGATTGTGATTATGAGCGACATAAGAGCATCCTCACTTCTTTTCAAGCGGTTAGAGCATCCTTACTTCTTGTTCAAGCAAAGAAGGATGAGTTTGATCTTGCTCATAATCACAATCATTATCTGCGATGAATCAAGTAATATCAAAAGAATGCCGCTTGTTCACGGATGGACAAACAAGACTGCGTGTCATATGCCAAGAATATGTGATGAAGTAAGAGATAATCGAATGAAAAGCTAAGATACAATAATGAAGACTATCATTACAATTCTGTTCCGATGAGGAGTGATGGTCCACATTATATGCTTATCTTAGAAATTGAAGAATATGACTTTCTCGCAGTGGGAAGATGGTTTGAGTGTTGTCGTTCAATACGAAGGAGCTTTGAGTTCGCAGTGTAGTCAAGAATCTAGAAAAAACGAGGAAACAAAAGGATGGACTTATCGTGTCGTGCAAGAGACTAGACCCATTCTGATTTTATAGTAAAATAATGTCAAATTTTCATTTATCCTATTTTGATTGCAAAATTCTGCACGAAGGAGTTCGTCCGAGCGTTGACTCACGATAGCTTATCATCAGCGACTATTGGAGATGGAGGCGGATTGCAAGCTGGCGCGAGCAATCGAGGCGATTGATACCGGTGGCGGCGGCGGCAGCGAGGCATACGAGGCAGTTGCAGGCGGCGCGAGCAATCTGAGGCAGATTGATGTCGAGACGACAAGAACGCGAGGCATACGAGGTCGGATTACAGGTCGGCGCGAGCAATCTGAGGCAGTTGCAAGTTGGTGAGCGCGAGATGGCGTTCAAACCACGATTCGGGCTCGATTCGCTCAGCAAGAGGCCTTGGAGCGCTTCATGGCCAGCTCCCGTTTCCCCCCACCCTCGTGATATCAGCTCTCGTTTCCCCCCACCATCGTCATATTTGGGTTGTATTATGAATTTATGAAGAAACAAAAACATTTTGTTTGTAAACTTATCGTATGATTTAGAATTATTTGGTTTGTTTGATATTATGACGTGAAATTGTTTTGTTTTAATTGTGTCGCCTGATTTAGAATGATAATGTTTATCATTTAGAATTGGTTTGTTTGGATTGTGTTTGTTTGAAAACAGGTTTGTTGTTTGTTGTAAACGGCCGTCCGAAATAAAAATTGAATCTCTATACGGTTTATACATTTAGAGACGGATGGAGGCGTTTCAACGACGCAGTTCTGATTTAGCGACAGATTGGAGCGTTTCAACGACGGATTGGTTACGTGAATTAAAAAATCATAATTTTAACGACGTTGTGTAAAATCCGCCGCTATATAACGACGGATCGGATGACGGTTGTGCGTCGATTAACGCACAGATTTGCGGCGGTATTTTTAACTACGACATCATTCCGTCGTTAATCCGTCGATATTAACGATGACTTAGAGTCGTATTAACGACGGATTGTAAATCGATGACCGTTCGGAGGTTGTCGATTAGCGGTCGAAACTTAAAATCGCTAATCCGTCGCTAATAATTAGCGACGGACGTAATCCGTCGTTAAAGATTGCTACCATGTTTCCGGTGACCTTTGTTCCGTCGCTAATCCGTCGTTGATACAAACTAACGACGGATCCGACATGATTAGCGGAATTTTCCGTCGCTATTCGCTATTTTTTGTAGTGATGATGGCCGTCTATTCATTCGATGAATAATGTGTCGATCTAAAATGTTGCATTAGAGAATCATATATGAGCCATCACATATATGAATCATATAAAAATTAAAATCGACACCTCAAATTTGGCGAATCAAAATTTGATAGTTAATTAATTGTAAATCAATGGACAAACTTTAACCAAAATTGTTATCTTAACTCACTTTACAACGTTTTAATAATGATCCAATTTTTTAATTTATATCAAATTCAACATTCCCGATTTTTTGATAGTCGAGAAAATAACATGGGACAAATACTGATGCCGTTGTGTTCTTTAAAAGGTTTTCAATATTGAGGAAATAAAATCGATGTCAGCACATTGATGATTCGGAAACAATAGTTCATACAAGATTATGCGTATCATTGTTGGAGTAGATTTGATTTCAAATTAGAAATCAAGATCTGACAACAACGTAGTCGAAAATTTTCAAGCTAGCAAATTAATAAATAAAATGAAAACCCGTGAAACTTCTACTTCTCAATCATTGTAAAGCAGTCCTTAAGAAACTCGAGAAGCTGAGAAATTTGAGTTTGTCGAATCATTATAGATCAAAGGTGAGATCGTTATAAAACATTTCAAAGATCGGATTAAAGTCCCTAGGGACAACCCGATGGTTAAGGTGGGTTCACGTGATCGAGAGGTCATGTGTTTGAACCCCACCAAACGCCTCTATGGATTTGAGCCTATCACTTTGATTTTCCAAGTGTGGTTTACATCTCGTGTGGTTTGCGAGCTATTGCACGCGAGGCGTGGGGTTTACCAGTTTCAGTGTGGTTTACATCGTGTGTGGTTTGCGAGGCTATTGCGAGGCGTGGGGTTTACCGGTGTGCACATGGGTAGCGGCCGTGGGTTCCCGTGATACAAAAAAAAAAGATCGGATTAAAATTGTACTAATTTTGATAAAGTGCATTAATTTGTAGTTAACCTTTATTTTGATTTCCATTTCACCATTGTTATTGGGCCATATCGGTTTTCAATTATTGGAAATTTTGAGGTGTCGAATATATTCTGACGATTGAGGAAAAAGGGGAGGATGGAGTCAGGTTGAAAGAAGCAATCTTGGCTGAGGAAGAGAATCAGGGCTGAGTTTTGGGGATTGCTGGTGCTGAGTAAATCAACGCATATCACGCTTGCAAGTCGTGTTTGAAGAAATAACGTTTTTCTTATTTTTGTTGTTTCTTTTGTCATGCTTTTCATGTGTTGTTGGATGTGGGGTCCATTTTGTTAGATCAGGAAAATGCTTATGTATCTCTTCTTTGCCACGTTATGGGTATGAAAATTTTATCAGAAAATTCTTCCTCCAAATTCTCCTTTCTCCTTCTCCCTCATTCTCGAATATTCATACATTCCAGTTAACATGGTCTATACACAGAAAATAATATACAAACAATTATTGGGTCCATTACAATTGGTATCAGAGCAGCCTTCTTCTTGCATTCTTGAGCAAATTTCTGGGCAGTATGGCTGAGGTCACACGATTCAAGGATCTGCAGGAAGCACAAAAGAAGTTGGATCAGATATTAAACACTGAAACAATGAAACGAGCTGCTGCCGAAGAAAGGTTACAGGAGCAAATCATGGGAATTGACCAGAGGGTGGAGCAAAAGATGCAAGGAATTGATAAAAAATGTGAACATTTATCTAATGTTCTAGCCGAAATCCAGTTGCAATTACTGAACCTGAGCAGCAGGAGGACGCCGTTCGATGAGGAGTCTCTCCTAGGCGACCCTCCCAATACTGAAGGTTACAAACACTCTTCTTCTTCCAAGTTCAAAATTGAATATCCACATACAGGGGGAGGTAATACCTTCCATAAGGTTGAATTTCCTAGGTTTAATGGATCTAATCCTAGGGCATGGATTATCAAATGTAATAGCTACTTGACTCACACCTCAATCAGCAGCAGACATAAGGTGCAAATGGCTATACATAATTTTGAGGCGAGGCTTTACAATGGTTCCGAATTTTGGTTGTGAAAATATTGTGGATGTTGGGTGGAATCGGTTTCTACAAGTGGTATTGCTAGGTTTGAAGATATTAATGAGGAAAAATCATTATGGGTTCAAAACCTTAGGCGAGACGGTCTTATAATCGTATGTGGAAAGGTTTGAGGAATTAAGGGCATGCTAGCGATAAGTAGTCATATTCAATATTCGGAGGAATACTGTAGCAAATTTCATCGGTGGGTTGTCGGATGAGATCAAATTTCATGCTCCTATTTAGGCGAAGACACTACATGATCTTTGTGGAAATGGGCGAGACAGATTCACACCACGGAAGCCATCGCAAAAGGTTAAACAAGTACCATCTAGATCGTATCCGAACCGGGGACAAGTTATAGAAGGCGGAGGAATGCCCGCACAAAACTCCCAATCAGCGATACAAAATTCCCATTAAGGTCTTGACTAAAGGCGAGATGGCGGCTAGGAGGATAAGGGGTTGTGTTATAAGCTGTGATGAACCTTTTGTCATGGGCATAAGTGTAAACACATGGTTTTTACATGACTATATGAGGAAAAGCGGAGTTGGCGCATATACAACATATAGGGAACATCTGATTGAAGCGATGGGCGAGTTGGAACCTATGGAGGAAATTGAATGTCCCTTAACTCCCTCTTGGGAGAATCAGGTCTTACCACTATGCGGGTTGTAGGTAGGTCATGAGAACCTGGCGAAAATATTGGTGGACAGGAAGCACCTGAGCTTCTTACAAGAGGATCTGACCCGAAATTGGGCGGTTGGGTGGAGAAGGATAAGCTGATACGGTGAAAGTTGCTAATGGGCGAACTTGTGAGCTCCCACAGGCCACTAATTTCACGTGGGAAGTACAAGGGCACCAATTCACCTACTCACCTCGAGTATTGGCCAATGAGGGGTATGATCTGATCTTAGGTGGAGATTGGCTTAAACACTGCACACCTATTGAACTGGACTACAAGAAAATGACCTTCACAGTGAACTTGGGAAGAAAGAGGGTCAAATTACAGGCTATGACTAGTGACATTGACTGTCAAATGATCACAACAACCCATCTATACAGCCTCATACACAAAAAGATAAGTGAAGTGGAAGAGTTTTACCTCATAAGTCCTCCTGTCCCAGGTTTTAGTGAGGAGCCAGCCCTCACTCAACTCTTGGATGAGTTCAAAGATTTGTTCGAGGAACCTCAAGGCCTACCACCTGCAAGGGGAGTGGAACATCAAATTAGGCTAAAACCTAATAGTCTGCCGAAGCAACAACACCCATACAGAGCTTCCCACAGTCATAAGGACCAGATCGAGAAGATCATTAATGACATGCTAAAAGATGGAATTATTGACCTGACAGTGAGTCCTTTTCTTGCACCGATTATTTGGTAAAAAAAAAGATAATACCTGGAGATTGTGTGTGGATTACGGATATTTGAACTCTCTTCTTGTGAAGCATGACTACCTATTCCCTCATTGATGAACTACTAGATGAGTTGTTTGGGGCCGATGTTTCTCTAAAATTTGGTTCTGTGCAGCTCTTCCAAATTCTAGTTAACCCACATGGTAGGCATCTCACGACCTTGACACTCATCAAGGGCACTATGAATTTTGGTTATGCCATTTGGGCTTTGTAATGCCCTGCGACATTCAATCCCTCGTGAGCAGGGTGTTTGAAGACCGATTCATAAATTTGTTCTAGTATTCTTTGATGACATTACGGTTTCTGACAAGACCAAGGAAAGCCGTCCTACATCTACGGAAGGTTACGGAGTTCTTGAGGAAGCATACTCTTTTGCTAAAAAGTAAGTGTCACTTTGGTCGTGAGAGGATTGAATATAAGGCCGTATCATCACCCCTGGGGTGCGGTGACCCGGAAAAGGTGTCGAGCATGACTCGATGGCGGTGCCTAAGACCATCAAACAACTTAGGGGATTCCTAGGCCTCACGAGGATATTACGGAAGTTTGTTAAAGGATATGGGCACATAAGTGGACCTCTAACCCTACTACTCGGGAAGGATAATTTCGGGGTGGAACCTGAGGTGAAACATCATTCCTGATTGAAGAAGTTATGTCTCTTGCTCAGTCTTGGCCTACACGATTTCACTCAACCTTTTGTTGCGAGAGCGGATGCGGTGGTTATGGGATGGGTGCGGTGTTAATGCAAAATCGAGACCCATAGCCTATATGAGTAAAACCTACGCCCTAAGAACCAAGCTTTATCCATCTATGAGAAGGAATTCCTCATTTGTGGTCATGGCTTGCAAAATGGAAAACTTATTTGCAAGGGCATAAGTTTGTCATCAAAGCGACCAACAAGCACTAAGGCACTTATTGGATCAAAAAATATTAACCCGATGCAGCAAAGATGGTTGACTAAGTTCTTGGGATTAACTTATGAAATCCGGTATAAAGGAACCGAGAACAAGGTGGCGATGCTACGTCGGTGTGAGCATCCGGAGGTGAAATCCGGAGGCACATTGTTACTGCGTGACTCTGACCTCACCTATGTGGACACGAGAATTATCTAAATTACAAATTGGATCCATATCTTTCTCGGGTTCTAGCGGCTAAGGTGGTGGACAAAGAAGCTTATGGAGAATACGATTAACTCTGACTTCCTTCGATACAAGGGCAGGCTTGTCATTGGGCCCGACACTACATTAAGGTCTACTTTACTCACTGAGATGCACCATTCATCCTATGGGGGACACTCGGGAATTCTGGGTACCTATATGCGGCTTAAGGCTCTTTTCTATTGGCCAAAAATGAAGGCGGATGTCATCGACACAGTGAAGAGTTGTGATGTGCGCCCGGAGGAACAAACAGACAGGTGCCTACCGGGACTCTTGCAACCTCTACCTATTCCTCATGAGGCGTGGACTCACATTTCTATGGACTTTGTGGAGGGACTTCCAAAATCTACAGGAAAGGATGTCATATTGGTGGTGGTGGACAGGTTCACCAAATATGAACATTTCCTAGCCTTATCCCATCCCTACACACCAACTGTTGCTAAACAATTCTAGATGTCATCTACAAGCTACATGGACCTCATGTAAGTATAATTTCGGCAGGATAAGGTGTTCTAAGCACTTACGGAGGAATTGTTTAAATTAATGGGAACATCATTGGATATAGTCGATGCCTACCATCCCCAAACCGATGGGCGATCGAGAGACTCAATCGATTATGCGGAAAATTACCTAAGATGTATGGTGAGCTCTACCCCAAAGCGATTGGCTCGGTGGCTACCTTGGCGAATATTGGTACAACACCAACTACCACTCTAGCTTTAAAGTGTACTCCTTTCCAAGCATTGTATGGGTTCCCACCAAGGCACATGGGTTTAATTCCTACCTGAACTTTGTTGCTTGGAGCAACGGAGGTCATGATAGAAAGAAGGAACTTAACTCGACGACTCAGGAAAACCTCTTACAAGCCAGTAGGATGAAATTTTTCTTGTGAGCAGCGGGGCGGGAGCTTTGAGATTGGGGAGCGAGGTCTACCTCAAGCTTGAGCCCTTTCGGCAGTGCATTTCCCTCGGAAGAGCTTGAAGCGTAGTCCAAATACTACGCCCTACACTATATTGGAGGGTGGGCTCTGTTGCACAAGCTAGACCTACGAGAATCCTCCGGATTCACCCAGTCTTCCGTTTCCCTCTTGAAGAAATGCTTAGCAAAGATTACACTTCACCGGGCTTCCCAGGCGACGCGGTTGGGCAACAAGGTGGAGCCTCTCTGCTGCGGGTTCCCGTTGGGTTACTCGACACAACGGTTATACATAAATCTTGGTACAGTGGGTCGGCGTAGTGCAATCGGCTACACGGGAGGATTTGAAGTATGTTCGCGGAAGTTTCGTCTTTCGACCCTTGCGGACAAGGATCTCTCGGGAGGGTATTGTTCTGCGGCAGAGGAAAAAAGGGAGGATGGAGTCGGGTTGAAAGAAGCGATCTTGGTGAGGAAGAGAATCGGTGAGTTTGGGGATTCTTTGGTCTTTGAGTAAATCAGCATATCACGCTTACAAGTCGTGTTTGAAGAAATAACGTTTTCTTATTTTGTTGTTTCTTTTGTCATGCTTTTCCTGTGTTGTTGGATGTGGGGTCCATTTTGTTAGATCAGGAAAATGCTTATGTATCTCTTCTTTGCCACGTTATGGGTATGAAAATTTTATCAGAAAATTCTTCCTCCAAATTCTCCTTTCTCCTTCTCCCTCATTCTCGAATATTCATACATTCCAGTTAACATAGTCTATACACAGAAAATAATATACAAACAATTATTGGGTCCATTACAATATGCTACAAAGCTAAATGTGAAATCATTATTGAAAATTTTCAAAAATATGTTAAAATTGTAAATTAGATCAAAATTCATACATTATAATTATATGACAGTTAACCCTTAGTTTCTTAGAAGAGAACAGTGTAATTGCAATTTGAGTCCATAGAGTTTTCGTGTCACTTTTGCGGTCCTTTTCTTATTCAATATTCGTAAATAAAGTTAATAAATAAATTTTAAATTTAAAAACTGATCATTTAAGTCATAGAATTTTTATGAGATAATAATACCTTTATAAAATCATTACTAATTCTAAATAAATCATTTCCAGAATCCAAATTGCTTACTTGGAATTATTTTTTATATGATCTCGAATTGATGAAATTCACTTAATGCTCATATCATCTCTGTTGTTTATTGTTGGCCCAATTGCAACCCAACCCATTTTCCGACCCTAATGTTTATTTACTTAAACCTATTCCTCCCTCACTCTATTTGGAACAATTGAAATATACACGCCTCCTGCTTCCCCTCTCGGCGGATGGAAAAAAGATATATACACGCCCCCCTTTTAATTCTCTGGAAGCAGCAAGAGAGAAGAACAGAGAGGAATCTGCTGCTGTTTGCGGAGAGACAGCCTGCTCCTGTTCGCCGAGAGACAGACCAAGAGAGGGGGAGAAAGAGGCGCACAACGAGGGCTGGCCTTTGTGGGCTGCGATTGCCGAGCCGACGAGAAAGTCACTCCCTTTGGTGGAGCCGCGATTGTGTGTGCGCGTCAAAATGAGGAGCCGCACCTGAGCCGAATTGTTATCTCTATTTTCTTTCTTATTTCCTTGTTGTGTGCAGGTGTCAAAAGCTTCCGGAAACGAGACGTAGGAAACTGCCGGGTTGCTACTGGGGTCGACGGAGGTCGAGGCTGCTGGATTCGTAACAATCTCAACATTTCATAAAGTGTCAGTAGGATGATTGATACATTATAGATTGAACGCACACTAAATGAATTCGTAAAATATTTATACCCGCAAGGAACATAAGAGCTCAATTAGCCCACATAACCGTATTTGGTGGAAAGAAATGATGATCCCACAAAGAAGGAAGTAAATCTTCATTTCATAAAAGGAAAAGAGTTAGGTAACCGTCTTTGAAAAAAAACATAAAGCTCCATAAAGAATTAAATAGACAATTCCAAACTGAAGAATCTACACTATTGTATTGCACGAACATTGATTAGCTTATGTCGTTATGACTGATTGATTACGTCAATGTCTCCTTAATTTTATTAGTGTGAAATAACGCCTTATGATTCAACCATAATCAATCAATCACAAACAAATAATTACATAGTATTTACTTTTCATGATAGGATGGATAAATAAAAATAATCCAATTAATTCATCGTTTACTTTGACGGATTAATAATGGACTAATCAATTTTGAATTTATTTGACAATCTTATCCTTCAAATACTCAATCAAATATTTTATTAATTTATTTTATCATAAAAAGTAAACGTCGCATAAATATTTGACAATTTTACCGACAACCGAAGTATAACTAACTATTGTGAGGTTAAGCACCCTTATGCCTGCAGTAGTCCCCTTGAAGGCTTGAACCCTTTAAAAGAACTTTTATTTGGTGGTGGGAAAATATTTCAACATAATCTAAAAAAAAAAAGTTAGAAGATCCACACAGGACTTAGAGGGTGTTTGGTGAGAACTTATAGCTCCCAAAAGCAACTTATAAACTGTTTTTTAAGCCTAAAAACAGCTTATAAGCTGTTTTTTTGGAGCTTATAAGCTCAGCCAAACACCCTCTTAATTCATGCTTCCATGTCATATTTTCAAGTTTGAAAATATAAGTTAAGGTTGTAACTTTTCGTAATGTCTAGATTTATTTAATCTTTTAAAGTTCTAGAAAATTTTCTAATTTGTTCCAGTGGTCATACCATAAGCTATATTTTGCTCTAAACATATTATATTTAATTGTAATTAAATACCATTAAATATTAAGCATAAATATAAATATGTCGAAATATATATGTCATACAAAATTAGATAAAAAAAAATCCAATATTGAAAATTATAAAAGCAAAATATTTAGATAACTATTAAACCCCTGTAGTCCCAATTCCCGATGATCCACGCACATTCGCACATTTTGTGTGTGTAACGGCTTTCCTTCCCTCCTCTCAATCCACTGTCGAATTGGAGAACGGTGACAATTGATACTGATAGGATACGGCCCAACTACTAGGCCCAAGCATCAGGCCCAATACAAATGGGCCCCGACATTAAGCTCGGCCTATGTGAGTTCGGCCCAAGAAGACTTCTAAACCAACTACAACTCTAATCGCAATTGGAGACGTATAAGATTCGGATGCATATCTAAAAGAATCCTTATGAGAGAAGACTTTGTATTATAGTCGAACTCTATTTGTATTAGAGTCGAACTCAATTTGAATCAGTCGAACTCAACTTGATGGTATATAAATATAATTTAGAATAGAGAGAAGGAGGATCTACACTCTTTGTAATCGCTTCTCGTACTCTCAATACACATATACTCTCTCTTGCCCGTGGACGTAGATCTATTTTAAAAATCGAACCACATTATTTCTCCGTGTTCATGCGCATTTATTTCCTTAACGAAATTAAGATCGATCCTTTGGCGCCGTGCATGGGAAGCGAAATTCATGTTTTCCATCAACCTTTGTTCTGAGGAATCAATCACGGCGATGAATACAAGAAGTCTTACATCGGAGCATTGCCGGCAACAACGAACAACGGGCGGTAGAAGCGCGCCGAGCTCGGCAGGAAAAGCCCGATCGAGAATCGACCCCGAAGCGGCATGTCAAAGTCTCGACGAGCAAGGCCGTCTCATCCTGCATGAAGAAGAAGAGTACCGGGCGGGGAGTCGCAATAGCAAGCGTAGAAGAACCCCTACACAGCAGTTAAACCTTGACGAGGCGGTTAAAGGTTCCTCGAAAGAACAAGGAGAGCTTATCGGTACCTTAGCGAGAACAAGGTCGGCATCATCGAAGATAAGGGCGCAAGCTTCGTCAAAGCACGGCGGGCAAAGCGAGGTGAATCCCGACGCCCGGATGATGGCGCTCATACCTCTACGAGTTGGGGCCCAAACCAACCGTGTAAGGGACAACAACGGGGCAGGGCGTCGTGATCGCCGTGAGTCGGTCCCATCATCAAAACGAGTTCGGTCGGCGAACTCCGCCTCAATCCGGGAGGTGGCTTCATGGATACGGAAAATAATTACCCGTTCTCAAACGAAATACTCGACACTCCCCTCCCGGATAAGTATAGGGTGCCGAGCATCGCCCCTTATAATGGATCGAGGATCCATAAAACTTTCTCTCTCAATTCCAGTACAACATGATCAATCAATGTCTCAACACCATCCACATGTGCAAGCTGTTAGGGAGCTCTTGATCGACAACGCGCCGCGGTGGTTGACGATCTACCTCCGCGACATTGGATCTTACCGAGATCTAATGGAAGCCTTTCATCGAATGTTCTTCCAAAAGCCGAGTCCAAGACCACATCGGCTCATCTCCTCCTTTGTGAGGCAAGGCCGATGTGAGTCCATCAGCGACTTCATGACTAGGTTCAATAAGGAGAGCTTAAAAGTCGAGGATGTAGATGACCTCGTACTTCAATACGAAGTCGATAAAGGCAAAGCTCGGCAAGTTAGAGACCACATGGGAAGGACCATACGAATTAAAGAAGTCCTCGAAAAGGGTCATATAAGCTCGCCCATTTATCCGCACGTCGTATTTTATTAATAAAATCTTTTTCTTGCATATTTCATTTGTCACTTATGCATACTACCTCTTCCCCATGATACAACTACCCTCTTCGGAGGACGAAATATACCTTCTTCGGAGGACGAAATATACCATCTTCGGAGGACGAACTATACCCTCTTCGGAGAACAAAATATACCCTCTTCGGAGGACGAACTATACCCTCTTCGGAGGACGAACTATACCCTATTCGGAGGACGAAATATACCCTCTAAGGAGGAGATCTAAATGCGCGTGAGGGGACCACCCCTAGCGATACTTCTTGCCAAATAAGGAACCCATACCTTCGTTTATCTCGAGGACGAACTACCTTCGTTTATTTCGAGGATGAATTACCCGTTTAATCGAGGGCGAACTACCTTCGTTTATTTCGAGGATGAATTACCTTCGTTTAAATCGAGGACGAACTACCGCCGCCTCGGCCTTCCGCAGCCGACCTCGCCTCGGCCTCGCCACCTTGGCCTCCCGCCTCTCTCCTTGCGGCCGATCTCGGCCTTGCCGCCGCCGCCTCGGCCCTCCGCAGTCGACCTCGCCTCGGCCTTTGCCATCTCGGCCTTGTTGCCTCGGCCTCCCGATACCGCAGCGCCTCCGTCTCCGTCTCGGCCTTCCGCCTCCTTCGCCGCGCATCCAGGCCTTCGCCTCGGCCTCGACCTCGACACGGTTACATATTCGACTTGGCGATGGCAAACAACGTCGACTTTGGCGGAACGCCTCGGCGGGGCGAAGCGAGCGACATACATCTTCGGTGACGCCTCGTGAGGCTGAGCCAGCGACATACAACCGGTGAAAGCACGTAGGGGCGAAATAGCGGCGTATGACCGGCGAGCGCCTCGGCGGGCGAAGCGAGAGACATGCGACTTGACGAGCGTCTCGGCGAAGCGGCGACACAAACCCGACCAACTAGAGCGGCGACATACAATTTCAGCGGGGCGTGCGCATTCCGCCCGGACCACGAATTTCGGCGAGGAATGTCGAACATCGTCCCCCACATCACGACCTCACTTCTATGTCTTTTTTTTTGGGGGATATGATAGGATATGGCCCAACTACTATGCCCAAACATCGGGCCCGATATAAATGGGCCCCGACATTAGCTCGGCCTATGTGAGTTCGGCCCAAGAAGACTCCTCAACCAACTACAACTCTAATCGCAATTGGAGCGTAGAAGATTGGATGCATATCTAAAAGAATCCTTATAAGAAGACTTTGTATTAGAGTCGAACTCTATTTGTATTAGAGTCGAACTCAATTTGAATCAGTCGAACTCAACTTGATGGTATATAAATATAGGCTAGAATAGAAGAGAATGAGGATCTACACTCTTTGTAATCGCTTCTCATACTCTCGATACACATATACTCTCTCTTGCCCGATGGGCGTAGATATATTTTAAAGATCGAACCACGTTAATTCTCTACGTGTTCATTGCGCATTTATTTCCTAACGAAATTAAGATCGATCGAATCTTTGTAACATGCGATCTTTGTAACATCTTTGGAGGTGAAACAACTTAATCATGAAGAACATATTGAGGAAATGAGAGATTTGTAAACCGAGCGGAGGCAAAATCTACTATTTCTTGAATTATGCTCTTATAAGATAACATTCAACATCTTGCAAGAAATTCTCTAGCCTCAAAGTTGTTTAATATTAGCATGGATTGGATCTTGCCGCCACGAGCATTTGCGAGGGTTTCATGCATTTCAAGGCAATCTTGAGCGAGATATTGTTGGAATTTCTTGGTGACAAGAATTGTTTCGGGCCATTTCTTTGGCAACCACTTGCTTTGTGTTTGGGCCTCTCTATTTAAGGCGAGAAGTCTTGTCGCGATTAAAAAATGAGAAGGGAGGGTTTAGGGTGAGTTTGGAGTAGGTAGAAGGGAGTTTGGGCGGTAGGGCTGCTTTGGTATTCTTCTGAGACTCTTGGTTAAATAGGTTGTGTGAGATTTTTGTGCCATCTCTCTTCGTGTGAGTTCTCTTGTGGTGCTTGGTGGCTGCTCTTTGTGTGGAGTTCACGGGATGGGTCGTTGGTCGGAAAGTGCTCGGCGGTGGTGCAGTCGTTCCGATCGAGAGGTGTCTCCACGGTGTGTGGGTTGAGCGAGTCCTCTCTCTCTCCCTCCTCTTTCTCTCGTTGTCTGTGTGCAGGTGGAGCGGACAATACACCCTGCGGGAACGACACACGTAGCTACGTGAGGGCTGCTGCTGCCAGCGAGTGCGCTGTTGCTTCCGTGTCTTGTTGTTGTGTTGTTATGCGCCGAGGAAGATGGCGCGAGAGAGGCGTGCACAGGGCTGCTGCCGTTCTTTGTTTCAGCGTGTCGAGGGCTGCACGCAAGGTTGCAACAAGGATGTTTCACGCAACAAGGGGATGCTGCGTTGCTCGCATTCGAGGCAAAATCCGGAGGCGAAGAAGGCGGGAGGATCCTCCAGCGGATATGTTGTTGAAAAAATGATGATAGAAAGATTATGCCTCAAGGCATTGAATCAATCTTTCATTTGTACACAAATCTGGAACTCATGATACTACTTTCAAAACTACCGAAGATTCAAGGTCTTGCTTGCGGTGACGATTCACGACCATCGTCTTGTCGCCATAGTTCACCTATATTGCAAACTTATATGACCTTCTCCGATCACTATGGTGCTCGTCCATTGATAGGATATGGCCCAACCTCTCGGCCCAACCTCTCGGGCCCAACAATTGGACCTAACTCTCATTGCCTACTCGGTTATGCCTAAATGGCGATCCTAAACCCTAATTATGGGTAGCGATAATGAGGTAGTGGCGGTAATCATGGGTAATAATGGTGGAGATCATGGTGGGTTATGGGAGAATTATGGCCCGCCAATCAAGGATTCATGGGACATGATTTACGTTTGTGTATAAATAGGAGTTAGATTGAAGGTAAAAGGGTTGGCAAATTACTAAATACTAGAGCCCTTGGAGATACTTGCAGTGTCAATTATAGTAAACATCTTGAGGACCATCTCTCCGTGGGCGTAGATCTTATTCTTGATCGAACCACGCTAAAAGTCTCTTGTGTTCTTTCTTGCTTTCATAAATCTCTCATACTAGATTTATTTATTGGCGCCGTCTGTGGAACCTTCTTGAACAAAAAGCTGTGTTTTCTACAATCTAATGGCAAGGACACGCAAACGCTTTTAATCTTGTCGGCGATGTCGGTAACAACCGTGCGGAGGACGATCAAGTGGTCACACAACGCGGGAAAGAGGATGCAGACGCCACCAGCGGTCACACACCGATGGTCACATGGAAAATGCTTCCATACACCTCGTGATCCCGCCCAGCGAAGAGGAAGATGCCGACCTCGATGCGGTGAGCAGGAGGTTCACCGCTCCCACGAGGTCCTCGGTCGAGCATTGTCCGAATTCCTCAGCGTCAATTTCAATCAATTCCGAGTTTCTCAACCAGAGGACAAGCGGAGCGGGCCCTCAAGAGTGCCCGGTGGTGATTCTGAGCAATCGAGGTCGCTCACCCTCCGAAACAATCAGCGTTCATCACGACATAATGATCGCCTTGATACGGGGTTCATTCATCCTCATACCCCGCGCGAGTCGTTCTCCACCTCGACATGATACCCATGAAAATAGGCGGGAAAGAAGGGAGGAAGGACAAGTCGAACTCCCCACGAAGAGATGGCACGTCGTTATCGATCTCCACTCCCAGGAGAGGATGGTAACGAACTCCCGGATTCGACCGACACGGACGAATTATCTCCTTTTCAAGGAGATTACGGATACACCCTTGCCACAGCGATACCGGCCCGAATATTCGCATACGATGGCCTTGGAGATCCTTCCCGACTTCCTATTTGCCTATACCACCAATATGGCAAACCAAGGATGGAAGATTTCCATATGTGTAAGGTCTTTCCGAGGTGCTAATCTCCAACGCCGACGTTGGTTCACCTCGCCGCCGAACAGATCCATTGCTTCAAAGACCTCATGGATCGGTTCAAATGGCGTTTTACGGAAGATGCCGCCTCGACAACCTTCGTCCGATCTGCTTACAATCCGCCAGGACGGGACGAAACAATGTCAATTTCGTCTCAGTTCATCATGGAATCCCTTAAAATAGATGTGAGAGTAACGATCTCACATCATCAACGCATTCAAGCGGGATCCCACACGGGCTCAATAAAGAGATCACCCGTGAGCAAACCAAAGACGACTAGTCGTCTTTGGACCACAGTTGATAACTTTGTCAAAGGGACGAGTCGGACCGGAAGAAGAGAGATTTGGGACGAGCAAGGATCGAGAGAGAAAGCGGAGGATCGGGGCCGAGTCTTTGAACGTTGTTCGCTCGAAAGAATAAAAAGGGCCCAAGAGAATCAAGGTGGGACCTCGACCAAACCTCCAGTAATAACGATCGCCTTTATTCAAATCCAATGGAAATATTTGAGCTTCACATCGAGGCTCTTTCAAAACCTCCTCCTATGAAAGGAGGATCGAAAAAAAGTCGGCGGGAAAGTATTGTGACTACCACCAAAGGGTACGGTCACGATACGTAAGATTGTAAGTCCTTGGGCTCACGATTGACGAGCTCGTGAAAGAAGGGCCACGAAGAAGTACACCGGCCGACTGGGCCGGTAATGCAAAGAGCAGAGGAAAAATGGAGGTGGTAACAGCGTGGACCGACCTCAACGGCAACCCGACCTGAAGATGGCGGGGCGAAGGTCCCAATGCAATGGAGCGTGTTTACGCTATAACAGGGCTGCGGTTAGTGCGACGAGGTCGTCGCTAGAAATGAAGCTTTGAGGTCGACCCGAGAGCGAAAAACAAGCGACTCGGGATGGAGAAAATATCGTGTTCTCCAAAGACGACCCGATTACCAAGATCATGCCCCACCGGGATGCCATTACAATACAAGCCGTGGTGGGTAACAAGAATATACATCGGGTCTACATTGACATCGGACCTCCGTTAGCATCATATTCGTAGTCGCTGGATAAACTTGATGTTGGAGGAATTGTGTACACCCTGCATCTTCCGATTATGGAGCTTTACTCAAGAGGCGGCTCAACGAAGGAGTCATTACCCTTCCTGGTCACCGTAGGACGCGCTCCTGTGTCGGTCACCAAAGCCATTCAATTTTTCCCGGTCCGAGCTCCTCTCCATACAACATTATCACTGGAAGAGATTGGTCATATGCAACCAGCCGTCTGCCTCCGGTACCATCTCACCATTAAGATACCCACCCGTGGGAGTGTTAAGCATTCGGGGTGACCAAAGCGGCTAAAGAATGCCTACGAGTCTCAACCCAAGATGCGGCCTTACCACGTGCCTAGCAATTCTGAGAACCCTCCGAAGTTGCCACCTCGGGATGATCCGACCGAGAATCTTCAGCATATCTGACGGCGACCCTTCCAAAGTTGTCAAGGTTGGTACCGAGGTTCATCAATATTCGCCAACAGTCATGCGACTTCTAAGGAATATAGAGATGTATTTGCATGGTCTCCATTGGATATGTGAGGGTCTCGCTTGAGCTCATAACTCATCGCCTTAACATTGATCCGCTACTAAACCCGGTTCGCGTAAGAAAAGAAGTTTTGCGAAAGCGAAAGCAAAGTCATAAGAGACGAGGTAACCCAACTCAGGAGGCTAAAATCAGACGAGGTTAAATACCCAACTTGGATGGCTAATCCGTTGTAGTTCAAAGCCGTGAGGGATGGCGCGTGTGTCGACTATACCGACCTCAATAAACACCGTGCCAAAGGATCAAGTACCTCTCCCGACATTGACAGAAGGTGGAAGCATTGGTGGGACATGAGGTCTTGGTTTCTGGATTTATATGCGGATACCACCAAGTCTTGATGAGCAGGAAGGCGCCCCAAAGCAGCTGTTCATTCACGACTTGGTGTCTTTGCCACAGAAAGATGCCTTCGGTCTAAAAGCGCTGAGCTACCTACCAAAGAATGGTGGACGCGATCTTCAAGGATCACATAGGAGAAATTGTTGAGGTCTATGTCGATGATATAGTAGTCAAAAGCAAAAGGTCGAGGCTGCGCCATTGACCTCGAAACTATTCTTGACTCCTCGGTCGGCCAACCTCAAGCTCAATCCCGTAAGGCACATTTGTGGTGAGGGACGGTAAATTTCGGGGTCTTTGGTTTCTCAAGAAGGCACGAAGCCAATCCTACCAAAGTGAAGACGGTGCTCGACATGCATATCCCAAAACCATCCGTGAAATACACAAACTTCTTGGATGCTGGCCGCCTTAGCGATTCTATCTCGAGCTGCCGAGAAGCGCCTTCTTCAAGATCTGAGGAGAGCCCAGATTTCACCGGCGGAAGAACACCGTGTCGCCTTAAATGCGGTGAAGGAATATCTCGCCGACCGCCGACACTATCCGCCCCAAAGCAAGGTGAAACTCTATCATTATATCCGCCCCGGACGAGGCGATTAGTCGCATCTTGGTGCGAGATGAGGTGGGACGACAACTCCCATCTATTTCATCACCGAGCTCTCAAAGGACCCGGAGACGAGGTACACCAACCTCGAGAAGGTAGCTCTGGCCCCGTGAAGCATGGCGACGCCCGGCCTTACTTTCAAGCTCATTCTATCCTGTGTTAACGGACTTACCTCTAAGACAAGTCTTATCAAACCGAGTCATCCGGACGAATAGCTAAGTGGGGCTTTGGAACTCGCGAGCACGACATTTCATACTCCCCTGTGTCGGCCATAAAGGCAAGCCTCACGATTTCTAGTGGAGGTCAATTCACCGAGGTCGCTCTACCAACGAGGTGACCCCACCCTCACAATGAGGAACCCGCCTTTGCATCGCCCGCCGGATGTTCGCGGATGTATGTGGACGGAGCTTCATGCAAGACGGCAATGAGCGGGCATCCTCCTCCTCGCCCGATAAGCAAGAAGTGACATACGCCCTGCGGTTTACCTTCCCGACCACCAACAACGGTGGAGTACTAAGCACCGATCTCGTGGACTCCGCCTTGCAAAGGAATTGAAAGTGGACAAAGTCCAGATATTTGAGATTCCGTGTCGTAGTAAACAAGGTCTTAGTACATACGAGGCTAAAGAGGATCGAATGAAGCAATACCTTGAGAAGGCAAAGAGATGTCGGCCTCATTCGTGATACTTCAAGATTCATCAAACCCACGAGGGGAAAACAAATGAGTCGACATCCTTAGTAAATTGGCTTGCCGTCACAAACCCAATCCGTGAGGAAGTTCATTCCGTATATCGAGGCGCCTCACATCGGCGCTATCGCAGAGGTCGAGCTGAATCGACGACGCCCACAAGCATACCCGAAGGGGCACACTACCTCGGATCGGCTTGAGGCCAAAAGATGATGGTGAAATCCCAAAAGTATCTTATACGAGGGCTCTCACCGAAGTCTTACCTTCAACCCTCCCGAGGTGCCTCTCCGTCAAGGTTCGACCACGTGCTTAATGAGATTCACGCAGGATCTTGTGGAGCCACATCGGGTCACGAGCTCTTTCAAAGAAGACGCTGAGGTCGGGATATTATCGCCCACCCTTATTCAAGATTCGCCGAGCTCACAAAGGTGTTCAAGTGCCGACCACCCACGGCCAAAAAACTACCCTGCACCGATCCTAAGTAGTCTGCAGAGCCCATGGCCTTTCATGCGGTGGGGATCGACATCGCTGGTCCGCTCGACCGAGCACCGTGTCGCCGATATTTAGTCGAGCCATAGACTACTTCACAAAGTGGGTCGAGGCCGAACCACTATCAACCTCACGAGCAAAAGGATTCGCACCTTCGTGGAAGAATATAGTCCGCCGCCGGCATACCGCACATTCTCGGTCTCTGACAACGCATCCAATTCGCACGACAAAATTTCAAGGAGCAGCGAAGAGCTCCAGATCGATCAACGTTTCACCTCGGTCGCACACCCGCAAGCGAATGGTCGCACCGAGGTCACCAACCGCACGATTATACAAGGATTAAAGAAGAGGCTGGACCGAGCTAAAGGCGATTGGCTGAAAACCTCCTCAAGTCCTCCTCGGGTCCTACGGGACCACACCGGATCAAGACGAGAAACCCTTTCACTGGTCTATGGAACTCGAGGTCACATACCACCGAAATCGCGCACCAAGCCCACGACTCTTCACTTGACCCAGATGGGAACGAGGAAGACCTGCGGGCCAACCTTGATGCCCTCAAGAGAAACGCGAACTCGCCTTCATAAACGGTTAAGTACAAGGGCTAGGTCGCACGATATTACAACAAAAGTGGTCAAAGCCTCCGTGATCGCAAGTGGCGACCTCGTCCCACTTAAATAATGAAGCCAGCAGAGCCGAACGACTTAACAAATTGGATCCGACATGGAAGGTCCATACGTGCTCACGAGGACCTCGGTAAGGGGCTTACAAGCTATCTCACTTATCCAAAGGCACTTATCCCCGAACTCGGCATATCTCTCATTTAAGGAGGTACTTTACATAGTTTCGATTTCAGATCGCTTCATGTTAGCCTCCTTACTTGCTTTGTCAAGTGCGATGTCATATACTTGTTGAATAAAATATTTATTTTCTAATGAGTATTTCATCTAACTCATTTTATTCATGTGCTAACATCTATTCGATATACCGCATTTAACCTTCACGAGGGACGCCTCACGAAGATAAAAAACCCACTAAGTAGGTACTCACTAAGCACACGCAGACTGTGAGATTACTCATTGAATTGAACGCCTCGCAACGACACATGCTGACTACTCATTAGTTTGAAAGTCTACATGCATACATACTGATTACTCATTGTTGAAAATCTACATGTAAAAGGCATCCAAGATCGGATCTCATCAAATTATGCGCCTTTATTTGGGAAAATATACACTTCAGATACAAGATAAATACATTTACGACCAAAACGAAGTCCTAAGCTATGTTTATACATCTCAAGAGGAAAATGTACACTTCAAACGAGTCTAAATACATTTATATCTACATACAAAGTTCTACGCTATATACAAACTCATTCGCTTCCGGCTCGTCACGAGACTCACCAAGTCGAGATAGTTTTCAACAAAAGTCCTGTGTCGGCGATGAATACCGGAATGAACTCGTGCCTTCCACCCAATCAATGAGGACAAGACCACCGGCCCGCCCGGAGCAGTTCGACCCGACACGGGCGGTTCCGCCCGGGACGCGATCCTGCACCGAGGCCACACTCGACCCCGTGAGCCCGACGCCGCCGTGACCACGCCCGCCCCCGACCGTCACCCTTCCACGCCGACCGCCGCCCGCACGCCCTCGCCCGACCGCCGAGTGTCTCTATTCACGCCCTTTCGATGGACCCATTAGACTAACACTTGGGCGTGATCAGAGCCGCCTCCTCTTCGTGTTCTTCATTATGGGACCGCGCCCACTGCAGATGGGCGGCAGGCGGGCATGCGCTGCTTATAATCGATCTCACATCCGCATGTATTTCGTGATGTAGTCGAGGCGCCTCAGAACTTCGCTATTGGCCCCTCCTCATCCTCAAAGACCATGCCCTCCGCCAACAAGCTCAACTCGATCATCGGCTTCAGATATGGTAGTTCCACCATCCGACGGATTACCTTTTCATACTCTTCATGCTCTTCCGAGATCCGAGCTTCCTCTCGCTGTCACCGAAGCTGCCTCGATTGCAACTACCGCCCTGGATCACATCAAGATAACCGCCCCGACTTCGAGAGGCGTAATCCTTAACTTTAACGCCTCATTCTCAGGCAGGAGGCGGACCACTTCGCAGTCAGCCTCATGCAACTTCTGTTTCAGTTCGGTTGACGATGCCGAGCCGACGCCCATGCCGCCGTAATACCGAGTCACCGCAGACCGACTCCTCCAAGACGTCACCTCTTCATCCTTCTCACCGCAGCACCCCGGACTTCTTTCGCTTTGTTAGTAACTCATGATCGAGTTCAAGTATCGAGACGGAATGCTAGAATAAACAAGACAAAGACATTTTAAGCAAGACGTGTTCATTATTCAAAAGAGAAGTTTGTACAACATGTGGTCCTATCGACCCCAAATCGCCTCATTACATTAGGTCCATCGACTCGTGCTCATTGCCTGACTCACCACCTCGCGCCACCGCCGCCGCCTCCAAGGCCGCCGATCCCAAGGACGTCTGAGCCGGTCCCGCCTCCCGGTTTCGGCTCACCTCAAGAAGGAATGCTCGAAGATTCACGCCTCGCTCTTCCCAGACCGAAGTTATAGCCGCCCGCCGTGAGCGAGGTAAGATGCCAAGCATCCACCACTGGAAGCAGGTCGCCTGACGATTATGCGGGCATAATTCTTGTATACCTCCCGAGGTGCGACTCAACCCAACCGTGGCCGGGCCTTGTCAAAACAGTGCCTCGGCCGCCAGCCTGTGTGGGAAGATATCACCGGCCTCACACTACCGCCAGTCAAGAAGGAGGAAAACTCTCCGACTGATAAGCCCACCGCTAAGGCCTCAAGATAGGTCCTCGCCTCGCTGGCAAGAAGGCGCTTGTGTCGCGCTGCCGCCTTCTTCTCCGCCGTCCAGCCTCCTCCCGAGCGCCTCCACTGCACGCCACCCAGTAAGTGCCCGGTCCCTTCTTAAGGCCTCGCCGGCCTTCAGGTCCGCCGCGCCGCTGTAGGAAAACGATGTTAACCTCGCCCGAGGATCCATCTTGGGTGTTTAATTCACCATACATTGATTATAAACCTAGATGCGCCTATATAATTAAATCGCAACACGTAGGGGTTTTCACGTGTTTACCTTCGATCCCAAGAGGTCGATGGAACGAGATGAACGGATCGAACGGATCGGACTCGTGCTTTGACCTTCCGGATCGTATCCCGATTGCCCAATCTCCAACGCCGAGTGAGGACGATCTATGGAGAATGCTTCGAAAATCACCCAATGCTCTCACTCACAAATTTTCGAAAATCTCTCTCAAACGAGTGGGTCGAAAATCTTGTCTCGATTAATGAGCATTAACCTAGACTTTATCTCATACCTTATATTTATAATGCACTACCTTAATCCTATATGGAATATTACCATAATCCTATATGGAATATTACCATAATCCTATATGGAATATTACCATAATCTTAGGATTATTTCCATACTCTCGTGATTATTTCCATACTCGTGATTATTACCATAATCTTATATGGAAAGGATCTATGCATATACCATAAATATAATTATATCCTTGTGGGATAAAGAGAATAAAATCTTGCCTTTGAGAGCACATAGGGCGCCGATTTTTCCAAGAGTTACGGGCCTGGACGGGCCATTGTGGATCAAATGCAAGGAATAAAGATGGGCCTCAAATAAATTAATTATCTTATGTTCACCCGTAACATAAATTAATTTATAAACATTCGATCATGCCACTAGAGAAAGAATGTCGACTTACCCTTTATTACCAAGTTGAGTCGGGCTTGCACTTAGACATTACGAATCCCCGTATTTAAGATATCGAACGTCCATTAATCATTTATAGCAACTGATCGCTTAAAACGATTAATAACTTCATTTCTTAAGTAGTACCACTCAACCTTATTATTGTACTTGAGCTAACTCAACCCGCAGGTTTAGTACAATAAACCTTTGAGCTCCTTATGGGACGCCATCATCCTAAACGGATACGTGACTGACATGATAACTAGCGTGACATACAAGATCGCCACCACCCAAGATGCGAGAATTGGTTAGAACATATAACCCTCACTCATAACAAGTCAAAGTGATGGTCAAGAACTCATACTCACCTAATACCTTATCGAGGTTTAGATCATCGAAGTCACCGAGATCTTGGTTCTTCACGACGGTCGAAAGAAGAACTCATCTCATCGTGATCCTTCAATACGCCGAGACGCATCAAAGATAGACAAGCAACCAAGTCAAGTCACTTCTTATCTATATCGCAGCCTCAAACCGACAACTCGCCCTTAAGTCGCCTCACCGTGAAACTTTTATATCTCATTGCTCGACCAATCATACGCACTTCGTGATCTTCTACACATCGTATGATCTAACTTATATATGAGATAAGGGACACGATATATGCAATCAAGTATTCAAATCGATAGAGATTGTAATAGTGGTAACAGAAACATTGTATACAAGCTCAACCAAACCGCTTTCAAGATACAACCAACAATCTCCCACTTATACTAAAGCAAACTTTAGTATACAATGTGTCTTTCTACTAGCTATTACAAACAACCATCACTTTGCTTCTCCCACTTATACAAAAGTTTCCTTTCTAAGTGGGTGCCATCAAGTTTAATCCAAGTCCTCTAACGTGTCCATCGTAGACTTTTTGCGGCGTGCTCTTCGTGAATGGATCCGCTAGATTTTCCGTCGATCAATCTTTTCAATCAGCACGCCACCGCCTAACGATTTCTCGATGACATGGTACTTTCTCTATGTGTTTGGTCGCTTGTGGGTCCGTGGTTCCTTCGAGTTTGCACATCGCACCGAAAGTTATCACAAGAAACTATGATACTCTTGGGCAAACCAGTACCACACCTAGATCCATGAGGTAGTTCTCGAACCATACAGCCTCCTTAGAAGCCTCCGGCGGCTACATATTCGGCTTCCATGGTAGAGTCCGCAATGCATCGCCGCTTGCACTCCGCCAGATACGGCTCCACCTCCCAAGGTAAACACATAGCCCGAGGTCGACTTTTTCTCATCACGGTCACTTGAACCGAGTCTCAGATAACCCAAAGGCATTAGACTATCTCGCATGGTAAACCAGCCTATAATCTCGAGTCCTTTTCGTGTACTTGAGTATATGCTTTATCGCAATTCAATGAGCTTGTCCAGTGGTTAGATCGATATTCAGCTACTATGCTCACCGTGATAGCGTATATCGGCCTCGCAGACAAGATTACAGACATGAGACTTCCACGGCGGAAGCGTAAGGAACTTGTCTCATTTCCTCTATCTCCTTTGCAAATATAGGTGATCGCTTTTAGATAAAGGAACGCCATGTCCGAAAGGTAGCAATCCTTTTTGGCGGTTCGCATACTAAAACGAGTAATCACAAGATCAATGTAAGACGCCCGAGATAAGCTCAACATTTTCTTCTTGCGATCTCGTAAACCTTGATCCCAAGAATGTACGATCTCCTAAGTCTTTCATTTGAAACCGATCGGATAGCCAACTCTTTACGCCTCGATAATGCCTTCACGTTGTTGCCAACTAGAAGGATGTCATCTACATAAAGTGCAAGAAATACCACATCACCGCTGACATCTAACCGATACACACAACTCGCTAGGCAACCGGGTAAATCCATAGACTTTACCACCTCGCCAAAGCGTAAGTTCCATGATCGAGGTTCGCTAAGTCCATAAATGGACTTCTTAAGCTTCCATACTAGATGCTCTTCACCCTTTACCACATAACCTTCGTGTTGTCGATATAGATGTCTCTACCTTCCTCAAGGTAACCGCTTAGAAAAGCGGTTTTAACATCCATTTGCCAAACCTCTAGTTCAAGTGGGTGCTATGGCTAGAAGAATTTCGATGGACTTGAGCATTGCTACAGTAAAAGGTCTCATCGAAATCGATGCCCTCAACTGAGTGTACCTTTCGCCACAAGCCCGGCTTTAAAAGTCAAACCTCCATCGTAATCTCTTCCTCTCAGATATCCACTTACTACCTACGGCTTCCTCGCCATCCGGTAGAGGTGTCTTTCATATACATCCATAGCCGTTATGGACTCCATTTCTAAGTCCATACGTGTGCCATGATCTTGCATCAATATCTCAGATCGCCTCCAGATGTCCACGGGTCGATTATCGCATGTTCGTCACGGGACTAAACCAAGATTCACCCACTAACATAAATCGCCGGGTCGACGAACAACCTCCCACTACGACGAGGTTCTACAGCACAATGGCAACGGTGGGTGCAGATACTTGTGGTTCTCTAACTTGCACAACTTGTCGTGTAGGTACCACTCAGACGGTCGGTATCTCCAAGGAACTCCACCCACTTCAATTTTTCAAGTATCCGTGTCGATCCTCCCACTAGACTCGACATCTCGCACCTTCGCCTAATCGGTGGTGGAATACGATCATCTTCTAATTCTCAAGAATGATTTCAACTTTGGACTTATGATTTTCATGTAGTCCTCTTCAAGAATCGAGCATTAGTGCTAATAATGACCTTCCGATCCTTAGACTATAGAATAAACCACCTTCGCTCCTCTAGATAGCCAATAAATGCCTTTGCGCCGATCTAGCCTCCAACTTGTCGCCTTCTTTGTTCAAAGACATGTGCCGGATCGCCCCATATCCTTATGTGGCTTAAACCGGCTTCATACCAAACCACAACTCGAAAAGGGTCTTTTCGATCGACTTGACGGTACTAGATTTAGCAAGTATGCCGCCTCTAAGGCATATCCCCGTAACTAAATAGGCAATGTAGCATAACTCATCATAGATCTAACCATTTCCAAAAGAGTCCTATTTCTTCGCCCGACACACCATTTTGTTGTGGTGTGCCTGTGAAGTGCGCCGGGATGTAATCCCACACTTCACTAGATAGTCCATAAACTCGTTATCGAGGTATTCGCCACCGCGATCGCATCACGCAAAGCGACTTGATACTTTTACCAGCTTCGCCTCCACTTCCGCCTTAAACTCTTTGAATTTCTCAAAGCATTCGACTTGCGAAAGTGTATATGTATCCGCACTTGAGTAATCACAATGAAAGTGACAAAATACTGCATTCTCCACGAGCTTGTGTGGACATAGGTCCACACAGTCGAATGGACTAACTCCAACATTTCTTTCGCTCTATAACCCTTCGCTTGAAGGGTCCGGTCGACATCTTACCTTCTATACAGATTCGCAGATCGGGAACGGAGTAACCGTGAGATCACCCAACGCCCATTCTTAGCCGCCTTTGATCCTATTTAGATTGATGTGACCTAATCTAAGATGCCGAGAAAAGTAGAGTCATCTCATAAGAAAACTTTCTTTAGGGTTTGATGAAGATGCAACATAGTTATAGTATTATGTTTTGCGTAAATAGATAAAGCTTAATTATATAAAGTGCCAACACGTATAACTTCGTCATTTCTTATGATAGAAACACCACTATCAAAAATAATGTAATATCCATGAGTAAATAATTTCAAACAGAACAAGGTTCCACCGAAAATCCGCACATATAAAACGCCTTTCAAAACTAAAACTGTTGTCCCAAAACATAAAGAACATCTCCAACCGCAACTTCGACTTTCGGCTGCCTATGGAGATCGTTATCTCGCCATCAAACAGCCTCCCTTGTCCGCAGAACCCTCGCAAGGTGTAACAAACATGATGGCCTATACCAGATCTACTACCCAAGAATGGGTAGAACAAGTCGCTAAACATGTTTCACATTAAAGCAAACGGCGCACTGAGCCTCGAGCATAGGGCACTTGGCCTTCCAATGCCCGCCCACCGCACTTGAAGCACTTGCCTTCTCCTTCGCTTCTTCTGCCTCCGTGGCAACCATGTTCTTGCTCCCATTACTCCCACTATTTCCTCGCCTCTACCACCTTTGGCACCCCTTTTCTATTTCCATTTTGCAATGAAAATTTTGGGCCCTTAGATGTGCTAGCAAGAGCATGTGCTCCTTTTCCCATAACTCCTTCCGCAAAGAACGAGATCATTAAGCAACCGACTAAGTGTAAACTCGGTCTTGCTCATGATCGCATTCACGCCGAAAGTTCTCAAAAGACTTGGCAAAGGTATTGAGGATGATATCGACCTCGCTTCGCCACAATACCTCCTCCCAACCGATCAAGACTATCCATGAGACGAGTCATGGGAGACATGTTCATGGACCGAACTTCCTTCTTCCATCTTACACGCCAAGATTTCTCTCATTGTGTGGAAGCGATCGTCCGATCCGATCGCCCAAACTTACCTCGAGACTCGACCAAATATCGTCAGGCTCTACCATCGATCGATGTCGCAATGCAAGCCTTGGACATCGTAGTCATCATATAGCATTTAGCCATATTGTTCGACTTATTCCAAAGTCCGCCGACTCGCCGCTCATTAGTCGACGCGCCAAGTGGCATCGGGTTTAGGAGTAGTGAGAACAAACATGTGTTCTTCAAATGATAAGAACATATTCCATGTTTCGCTTCCACTGATAAAATTTGGACCGATAACGGATTTTGTGCGAGCATATTGATAATCGGCGAAGAGACATATCTCAAACGATAATGTAAAACACATAAGCATACGATCGCAAATAATTGAATAATAATATTGTAACCTTTGATAAAACAATATTAATTGAAACCTCCAATCGCCCAAGGAATTCCACATGCAAGCCACGCTGCGGACGCTATACACGAACCCCCACTGCACTAAAATATACCTTTAGTCGCTTAATTTCAATCCATGTCAACTTATCCTTACGACAAATGAAATTAATGATCGACCTTACTAGACCACATCACTATCGCAAGAAGGGACTTCATGGAAGTTGTACTTGAGGTGATGTCTAAGCAATGACCACAATTTTAACAAAAGAAGATGAATTTTAGAATTGGTATACTCACCTGACCATACCGCCCAATTCAAATTCTTTTGTTATCTCATTTTATATCTATCTCTAGAGAACTTATGAAAATCGCACATGCAAGCCACGCTGTGGATCGCTACACATGAAACTCCCACTTCTCAATAGATTTAAAATGTTTTATTTAGAAATCTCATCTAACAAACTTATGATAAACAAAGGCAAGCAAGCCACGCTGTGGATCGCCACTCACAAAGTATGCCTCACTTTGTTTAGAGATCAAAAGTGGAGGTCTCGACATTTTAATTTGAAAATTAATTTGTCGGGTTGCTTGCTTAGTCTTTTTATTCAAAAGGTTTGTCCATGCATCACGTAATCCTAGCATGCTTTTCTATAGAACTCAACATGTAAAACATGCTCAGTAATTCTAAAATATGCTTGATAAACGCGATAAACCTAGCATGCTTACTATGCGCATCCAATTACGTAAAACACTTAAAGGTTTGTCAACGTAATATAAACATACATAGCATGCTACCGCATAATTTAAACATCCACGACATGCATATGAACGATAAAATAAAATAAAACGCTCATCGCGCCCAATCGTGAAACCCGCACATTTAAATCTAATCTATTACATAGATTTACAAAGCATGTAATTAAACTGAAAACGGGCCTCGCGCACCCGCACGGACCGGATTCAACAATGGGCCTCGCGGCACGGGCACGGACCGAAAATCTGAAAACGGGTCCGGGCCGGTCGGCCCAAAAGAGGCCGGGTCGCGCCAGGGCAAGTGCCCACCGCCTGCCACCTTCGCCGCCGCCCTGTCCTCGCTGGCCGCCTCATGGTCGCTAACGCGATCGCGACCGCCGAGCACGCACGCGCGCCACGCCCGAGCGCCGAACGCCCGCCGAGACGCCGCCGCCCGCCGCCAAACTCGCGATCATGAAGTTCCGCCGCTCGCTGAAGTCGCCGCGCACAACGCGCGCGCCGCCGCCCGCTAGCTCGCCGCCGCATTGCCTCGCCGATAATCTCGCGATCGCCGATCGCCGCTGGCGCCAGGATCTCGCGCGCGAACGACGCCCGCCGCCGCGCCTCGCGATCGCCTCGCGATCGCGAGGCTCGCCGCGAGATACCGCCCGATGACCGCCGAGACCGCTTTTCCCGCCGCTTCGCTTCTTCGCTCTTTCGCTCGCTTTTCTTTACGTATAAGATTTACATAATAAAATCTAATCTAACCACGGATTTTCTCGTGGTGTAAAACAAAACCAAAAACAATAAACGAGCCACGATGAACGATGATCCACAATTATAAAACGCACGTAATAATCAAACGTGAATTAATCCAACAGAGCCAAGATTCTCGATCCCGTGCTCGATACCAATCGTAGGAAAACGATGTTAACCCTCGCCCGAGGATCCATCTGGGTGTTTAATTCACCATACATTGATTATAAACCCAGCATGCGCCTATATAATTAAATCGCAACACGCTGGGGTTTTCACGTGTTTACCTCGATCCAAGAGGTCGATGGAACGAGATGAACGGATCGAACGGATCGAGACTCTGCTTTGACCTTCCGGATCAGTATCCCGATGCCCAATCTCCAACGCCGAGTGAGGACGATCTATGGAGAATGCTTCGAAAATCACCCAATGCTCTCTCTCACAAATTTTCGAAAATTCTCTCTCAACACAAGAGTGGCCGAAAAATTCTCTCAATAATGAGCATTAACCTAGACTTTATCTCATACCTTATATTTATAATGCACTACCTTAATCCTATATGGAATATTACCATAATCCTATATGGAATATTACCATAATCCTATATGGAATATTACCATACTCTTAGGATTATTTCCATACTCTCAGATTATTTCCATACTCTCAAGATTATTACCATAATCTTATATGGAAAGGATCTATGCATATACCATAAATATAATTATATCCTTGTGGATAAAGAGAATAAAATCTTCCTTTGAGAGCATAGGGCGCCGATTTTCTTCACAAGTTACGGGCCCTGACGGGCCACCTGTGGATCAAATGCAAGGAATAAAGATGGGCCTCAAATAAATTAATTATCTTATGTTCACCCGTAACATAAATTAATTTATAAACATTCGATCATGCCACTAGAGAAAGAATGTCGACTTACCCCTTTATTACCGGTTGAGTCGGCTTGCACTTAGACATTACGAATCCTCAGATTTAAGATATCGAACGTCCATTAATCATTTATAGCAACTGATCGCTTAAAACGACATAACTTCATTTCCTTAAGTAGTACCACTCAACCTTATTATTGTACTTGAGCTAACTCAACCCGCAGGTTTAGTACAATAAACCTTTGAGCTCCTTAAGGGACGCCATCATCCTAAACGGATACGTGACTGACATGATAACTAGCGTGACATACAAGATCGCCACCACCCAAGACGCGGAGAATTGGTTAGAACATATAACCTCACTCATAACAAGTCAAAGTGATGGTCAAGAACTCATACTCACCTAATACCTTATCGAGGTTTAGATCATCGAAGTCACCGAGATCTTGGTTCTTCACGACGGTCGAAAGAAGAACTCATCTCATCGTGATCCTTCAATACGCCGTAGACGCATCAAAGATAGACAAGCAACTAAGTCAAGTCACTTCTTATCTATACCGCAGCCTCAAACCGACAACTCGCCCTTAAGTCGCCTCACCAGGAAACTTTTATATCTCATTGCTTCGACCAATCATACGCACTCGTGATCTTCTACACATCGTATGATCTAACTTATATATGAGATAAGGGACACGATATATGCAATCAAGTATTCAAATCGATAGAGATTGTAATAGTGGTAATAGAAACATTGTATACAAGCTCAACCAAACCGCTTTCAAGATACAACCAACAATCTCCCACTTATACTAAAGCAAACTTTTAGTATACAATGTGTCTTTCTACTAGCTATTACAAACAACCATCACTTTGCTTCTCCCACTTATACAAAAGTTTCCTAAGTGGGTGCCATCAAGCGCAATCCAAGTCCTCTAACGTGTCCATCGTAGACTTTTTGCGGTGCTCTTCGTGAATGGATCCGCTAGATTTTCCGTCAGATCAATCTTTTCAATCAAGACGCCACCCGCCTAACGATTTCTCGTATGACATGGTACTTTCTCTATGTGTTTGGTCGCCTTGTGGGTCCGTGGTTCCTTCGAGTTTGCACATCGCACCGAAAGTTATCACAAGAAACTATGATACTCTTGGGCAAACCAGTACCACATCTAGATCCATGAGGTAGTTCTCGAACCATACAGCCTCCTTAGAAGCCTCCGCCGCTACATATTCGCTTCCATGGTAGAGTCCGCAATGCATCGCCGCTTGCACTCCGCCAGATACGGCCCACCTCCCAAGGTAAACACATAGCCCGAGGTCGACTTTTTCTCATCACGGTCACTTTGAAACCGAGTCTCAGATAACCCAAAGGCATTAGACTATCTCGCATGGTAAACCAGCCTATAATCTCGAGTCCTTTTCGTGTACTTGAGTATATGCCATCGCAATCCAATGAGCTTGTCCAGGTTAGATCGATATCTAGCTACTATGCTCACCGTGACAGCGTATATCGGCCTCGTGCATAGCATTGCATACATGAGACTTCCTACGGCGGAAGCGTATGAACTTGTCTCATTTCCTCTATCTCCTTTGCAAATATAGGTGATCGCTGCTTAGATAAAGGAACGCCATGTCCGAAAGGTAGCAATCCTTTCAAGGCGGTCTCGCATACTAAAACGAGTAATCACAAGATCAATGTAAGACGCCCGAGATAAGCTCAATATTTTCTTCTCGCGATCTCGTAAACCTTGATCCCAAGAATGTACGCGATCTCCTAAGTCTTCATTTGAAACCGATCGGATAGCCAACTCTTTACGCCTCGATAACAACTTCACGTTGTTGCCAACTAGAAGGATGTCATCTACATAAAGTGCAAGAAATACCACATCACCGCTGACATCTAACCGATACACACAACTCGCTAGGCAACTGGTAAATCCATGGACTTTACCACCGCCAAAGCGTAAGTTCCATGATCGAGGTTCGCTTAAGTCCATAAATGGACTCTTAAGCTTCCATACTAGATGCTCTTCACCCTTTACCACATAACCTTCGTGTTGTCGATATAGATGTCTCTACCTTCCTCAAGGTAACCGCTTAGAAAAGCGGTTTTAACATCCATTTGCCAAACCTCTAGTTCAAGTGGTCTGCTATGGCTAGAAGAATTCGATGGACTTGAGCATTGCTACAGCGAAAAGGTCTCATCGAAATCGATGCCCTCAACTGAGTGTACCCTTTCGCCACAAGCCCGGCTTTAAAAGTCAAACCCTCCATCGTAATCTCTTCCTCTCAGATATCCACTTACTACCTATGGCTTCCTCGCCATCCGGTAGAGGTGTCTTTCATATACATCCATAGCCGCTATGGACTCCATTTCTAAGTCCATAGCGTGTGCCATGATCTTGCATCAATATCTCAGACGCCTCCTTGTATGTCCATGGGTCGATTATCGCATGTTCGTCTCACCGACTAAACCAAGATTCACCCACTAACATAAATCGCCGGGTCGACGAACAACCCTCCCACTACGACGAGGTTCTACAGCACAATGGCAACGGTGGGTGCAGATACTTGTGGTTCTCTAACTTGCACAACTTGTGTGTAGGTACCACTTGACGGTCGGTATCTCCAAAGGAACTCCACCCACTTCAATTTTGAAGTATCCGTGTCGATCCTCCCACTGACTCGACATCTCGCACCTTCGCCTAATCGGTGGTGGAATACGATCATCTTCTAATTCTCAAGAATGATTTCAACTTTGGACTTATGATTTTCATATAGTCCTCTTCTAAGAATCGAGCATTAGTGCTAATAATGACCTTCCGATCCTTAGACTATAGAATAAACCACCTTCGCTCCTCTAGATAGCCAATAAATGCCTTTGCGCCGATCTAGCCTCCAACTTGTCGCCTTCTTGTTCAAAGACATGTGCCGGATCGCCCATATCCTTATGTGGCTTAAACCGGCTTGCATACCAAACCACAACTCGAAAGGGTCTTTTCGATCGACTTGACGGTACTAGATTTAGCAAGTATGCCGCCTCAAGGCATACCCCGTAACTAAATAGGCAATGTAGCATAACTCATCATAGATCTAACCATTTCCAAAAGAGTCCTATTTCTTCGCCCGACACACCATTTTGTCAGGGTGCGTCCGGTGAAGTGCGCCGGGATGTAATCCCACACTTCACTAGATAGTCCATAAACTCGTTATCGAGGTATTCGCCACCGCGATCGATCGCAGCGACTTGATACTTTACCTAGCTTCGCTCCACTTCCGCCTTAAACTCTTTGAATTTCTCAAAGCATTCGCACTTGCGCGAAGTTGTATATGTATCCGCACTTGAGTAATCGCCAATGAAAGTGACAAAATACTGCATTCTCCACGAGCTTGTGTGGACATCGGTCCACACAGTCGAATGGACTAACTCCAACATTTCTTTGGCTCTATAACCCTTCGCTGAAGGGTCCGGTCGACATCTTACCTTCTATACAGATTCGCAGATCGGGAACGGAGTAACCGTGAGATTACCCAACGCCCATTCTTAGCCGCCTGATCCTATTTAGATTGATGTGACCTAATCTAAGATGCCGAGAAAAGTAGAGTCATCTCATAAGAAAACTTTCTTTTAGGGTTTGATGAAGATGCAACATAGTTATAGGTATTATGTTTTGCGTAAATAGATAAAGCTTAATTATATAAAGTGCCAACACGTATAACTTCGTCATTTCTTATGATAGAAACACCACTATCAAAAATAATGTAATATCCATGAGTAAATAATTTCAAACAGAACAAGGTTCCACCGAAAATCCGCACATATAAAACGCCTTTCAAAACTAAAACTGTTGTCCCAAAACATAAAGAAACATCTCCAACCGCAATGCTTCGACTTTCGCTGCTGCCCATGGAGATCGTTATCTCGCCATCAAACAGCCTCCTTGTCCGCAGAACCCCCGCAAGGTGTAACAAACATGATGGCCATACCAGATCTACTACCCAAGAACGGGTAGAACAAGTCGCTAAACATGTTTCACATTAAAGCAAACGGCGCACTGAGCCTCGAGCATAGGGCACTTGGCCTTCCAATGCCCCGCCCACCGCACTTGAAGCACTTGCCTCTCCTTCGCTTCTTCAAGCCTCCGTGGCAACCATGTTCTGCTCCCATTACTCCCACTATTTCCTCGCTTTACCACCTTTGGCACCCCTTTTCTATTTCCATTTTGCAATGAAAATTTTGGGCCCTTAGATGTGCTAGCAAGAGCATGTGCTCCTTTTCCCATAACTCCTTCCGCAAAGAACGAGATCATTAAGCAACCGACTAAGTGTAAACTCGGTCTTGCTCATGATCGCATTCACGCCGAAAGTTCTCAAAAGACTGGGCAAGGTATTGAGGATGATATCGACCTCGCTTCGCCACAATACCTCCTCCCAACCGATCAAGACTATCCATGAGACGAGTCATGGGAGACATGTTCATGGACCGAACTTCCTTCTTCCATCTTACACGCCAAGATTTCTCTCATTGTGTGGAAGCGATCGTCCGATCCGATCGCCCAAACTTACCTCGAGACTCGACCAAATATCGTCAAGGCTTCACCATCGATCGATGTCAGTACTGCAAGCCTTTGACATCGTAGTCATCATATAGCATTTAGCCATATTGTTCGACTTATTCCAAAGTCCGCTGACTCTCGCCGCTCATTAGTCGACGCGCAAGAAGTGGCATCGGTTTAGGAGTAGTGAGAACAAACATGTGTTCTTCAATGATAAGAACATATTCCATGTTTCGCTTCCACCGATAAAATTGGACCGGATAACGGATTTTGTGCGAGCATATTGATAATCGGGCGAAGAGACATATCTCAAACGATAATGTAAACACATAAGCATACGATCGCAAATAATTCGTGAATAATAATATTGTAACCTTTGATAAAACAATATTAATTGAAACCTCCAATCGCCCAAGGAATTCCACATGCAAGCCACGCTGTGGACGCCATACACGAACCCCCACTGCACTAAAATATACCTTTAGTCGCTTAATTTCAATCCATGTCAACTTATCCTTATGACAAATGAAATTAATGATCGACCTTACTGACCACATCACTATCGCAAGAAGGGACTTCATGAAGTTGTACTGAGGTGATGTCTAAGCAATGACCACAATTTTAATAAACAGAAAATGAATTTTAGAATTGGTATACTCACCTGACCATACCGCCCAATTCAAATTCTTTTGTTATCTCATTTTATATCTATCTCTAGAGAACTTATGAAAATCGCACATGCAAGCCACGCTGTGGATCGCCATACATGAAACTCCCACTTCTCAATAGATTTAAAATGTTTTATTTAGAAATCTCATCTAACAAACTTATGATAAACAAAGGCAAGCAAGCCACGCTGTGTGGATCGCCACTCACAAAGCAAGGCCTCACTTTGTTTAGAGATCAAAAGTGGAGGTCTCGACATTTTAATTTGAAAATTAATTTGTCGGGTTGCTTGCTTAGTCTTTTTATTCAAAAGGTTTGTCCATGCAGATCACGTAATCCTAGCATGCTTTTCTATAGAACTCAACATGTAAAACATGCTCGCAGTAATTCTAAAATATGCTTGATAAACGCGATAAACCTAGCATGCTTACTATGCGCATCCAATTACGTAAAACACTTAAAGGTTTGTCAACGTAATATAAACATACATAGCATGCTACCGATAATTTAAACATCCACGACATGCATATGAACGATAAAAATAAAATAAAACGCTCATCGCGCCCAATCGTGAAACCCGCACATTTAAATCTAATCTATTACATAGATTTACAAAGCATGTAATTAAACTCAAAACGGGCCTCGCGCACCCGCACGGACCGATTCAACAATGGGCCTCGCGGCACGGGCACGGACCGAAAATCTGAAAACGGGTCCGGGCCGTGGTCGGCCCAAAGGCCGGGTCCGCCAGGGCAAAGCCCACCGCGCCGCGCCGCCGCCGCCGCGGCCTCTCGCTGCCTCGCGGTCGCTAACGCGACCGCGACCGCCGAGCACGCTGCGCGCGCCACGCCCAAGCGCCGAACGCCCGCCGAGACATCGCCGCCAGCCGCCAAACCGCGATCATGAAGTCCGCCGCAAGCGCCGGGCCGCCGCGCGAACGCGCCTGCCGCCCGCTAGCTCGCGACGCCGCTGGCAGCCTCGCGGTAATCTCGCGATCGCCGAAGTTCGCCGCTAAGGGCGCCAGGATCTCGCGCGAACGACGCCTGCCGCTCGCAGCCTCGCGATCGCTCTAGCGATCGCGAGACTCGCCGCAGAAACCACCCGTAAGATCGCCGAGCTACCCGCTTTTTCCGCCGCTTGCTCTTCGCTCGCTCGCTCGCTCTTCTTTACGTATAAGATTTACATAATAAAATCTAATCTAACCACGGATTTTCTCGTGGTGTAAAACAAAACCAACAAAAATAACAAACGAGCCACGATGAACGACATGATCCACAATTAATAAACGCACGTAATAATCAAACGTGAATTAATCCAACAGAGCCAAGATTCTCGATCCCGTGCTCGATACCAATTGTAGGAAAACGATGTTAACCTCGCCCGAGGATCCATCTGGGTGTTTAATTCACCATACATTGATTATAAACCCAGATGCGCCTATATAATTAAATCGCAACACGCTGGGGTTTTCACGTGTTTACCTTCGATCCGAGGTCGATGGAACGAGATGAACGGATCGAACGGATCGGACTCGTGCTTTGACCTTCCGGATCGTATCCCTGATGCCCAATCTCCAACGCCGAGTGAGGACGATCTATGGAGAATGCACCGAAAATCACCCAATGCTCTCACTCACAATTTTCAAAATTCTCTCTCAATAATATGAGATGGCCGAAAATTTCTCTTCAATTATGTGAGCATTAACCTAGACATTATCTCATACCTTATATTTATAATGCACTACCTTAATCCTATATGGAATATTACCATAATCCTATATGGAATATTACCATAATCCTACCATAATCTTGGATTATTTCCATACTTAGATTATTTCCATACTCAGATTATTTCCATACTCTCAAGATTATTACCATAATCTTATATGGAAAGGATCTATGCATATACCATAAATATAATTATATCCTTGTGGATAAAGAGAATAAAATCTTTCCTTTGAGAGCAATAGGGCGCCGATTTTCCTAGCAAGGTTACGGGCCCGGACGGGCCACCTGTGGATCAAATGCAAGGAATAAAGATGGGCCTCAAATAAATTAATTATCTTATGTTCAATTTGTAACATAAATTAATTTATAAACATTCGATCATGCCACTAGAGAAAGAATGTCGACTTACCCTTTATTACCAAGTTGAGTCGGGCTTGCACTTAGACATTACGAATCCTCAGATTTAAGATATCGAACGTCCATTAATCATTTATAGCAACTGATCGCTTAAAACGACATAACTTCATTTCCTTAAGTAGTACCACTCAACCTTATTATTGTACTTGAGCTAACTCAACCCGCAGGTTTAGTACAATAAACCTTTGAGCTCCTTATGGGACGCCATCATCCTAAACGGATACGGTGACTGACATGATAACTAGCGTGACATACAAGATCGCCACCACCCAAGATGCGAGAATCTGGTTAGAACATATAACCTCACTCATAACAAGTCAAAGTGATGGTCAAGAACTCATACTCACCTAATACCTTATCGAGGTTTAGATCATCGAAGTCACCGAGATCTTGGTTCTTCACGACGGTCGAAGAAGAACTCATCTCACCGTGATCCTTCAATACGCCGAGACGCATCAAGATAGACAAGCAACTAAGTCAAGTCACTTCTTATCTATACCGCAGCCTAAACCGACAACTCGCCCTTAAGTCGCCCTCACCGTGAAACTTTTATATCTCATTAAGCTTCGACCAATCATACGTACTTCGTGATCTTCTACACATCGTATGATCTAACTTATATATGAGATAAGGGACACGATATATGCAATCAAGTATTCAAACCGATAGAGATTGTAATAGTGGTAACAGAAACATTGTATACAAGCTCAACCAAACCGCTTTCAAGATACAAATCCAACAATGGATCGGACTCGCAGACCTTCTCGGATCAGATCCCGATCGCCCAATCTCCAACGCCGAGTGAGGACGATCTATGGAGAATGCTTCGAAAATCACCCAATTAAACTTCAATAATACTGAAAATTTTCTCTCATGTATACGAGATGGTCAAAATTATGCTCTCAATATGAGCATTAACCTAGACTTCATCTCATACCTTATATTTATAATGCACTACCTTAATCCCATATGGAAATTACCATAATCCTATATGGAAATTACCATAATCCTATATGGAATATTACCATAATCTTAGGATTATTTTCATACTCGTGATTATTACCATAATCTTATATGGAAAGGATCTATGCATATACCATAAATATAATTATATCCGGGATAAAGAGAATAAAATCTACCATTGGGAGCAAGAGGGCGCCCGATTTTCCAAGAGGTTACTGGCCCTGACGGGCCACCCAAGGATCAAATGCAAGGAATAAAGATGGCCTCAAATAAATTAATTATCTTATGTTCAAACCTTAACATAAATTAATTTATAAACATTCGATCATGCCACTCAGAGAAAGAATGTCGACTTACCCCTTTATTACCGGGTTGAGTCGGCTTGCACTTTAGACATTACGAATCCCTCAGATTTAAGATATCGAACGCCCATTAATCATTTCTAGCAACTGATCGCTTAAACGATTAATAACTTCATTTCTTAAGTAGTACCACTCAACCTTATTATTGTACTTGAGCTAACTCAACCCGCAGGTTTAGTACAATAAACATTTTGAGCTCCTTATGGGACGCCATCATCCTAAACGGATACTTGACTGACATGATAACTAGCGACATACAAGCATCGCCACCACCCAAGATGCGGAGAATCTGGTTAGAACATATAACCTCACTCATAACAAGTCAAAGTGATGGTCAAGAACTCATACTCACCTAATACCTTATCGAGGTTTAGATCATCGTAAGTCACCGAGATCTTGGTTCTTCACGACGGTCGAAGAAGAACACATCTCATCGTGATCCTTCAATACGCCGAGACGCATCAAAGATAGACAAGCAACTAAGTCAAGTCACTTATCTATATCGCCTCTAAACCGACAACTCGCCCTTAAGTCTGTCTCACCGTGAAACTTTTATATCTCATTGCTTCGACCAATCATACGTACTTTCGTGATCTTCTACACAATCGTATGATCTAACTTATGTATGAGATAAGGGACACGATATATGCAATCAAGTATTCAAACCGATAGAGATTGTAATAGTGGTAACAGAAACATTGTATACAAGCTCAACCAAACCGCCAAAGATACAACCAATCGAAAGAGGAAAACCTCCGACTCAATAAGCTTGTCATGAAGGCGCCTCAAGATAGGTCCTCGCCTCACCAGAAGGCGCTTTGTTTATGCTGCCAGCCTCCTCTCACTGCAGCCTCCTCTGCGCTCCACCGCACTCCGCCACTGCAGTCCCGATCCTTCTTCTCGAGGGCACCTCCGCTGCCATCTGCCACTCGGCTCTCGCTGCCTCGCCTAGCAAGTTCTGGCCCGCCCGGCAGCAGATCTAGCTGGATTGCCGCCCCTCGCCCGTCGGCATGCGCAGCTTCCTCTCCATGGCTCTGCATGGCGAGGCACCCTCAACAATAAGCCCGCCATGCGGGCATCTCACCCGCCATCGAGGTCAGATCCTCTAATACGAAACAATTAGCAACAAGTAAGAACAATTTTAAGGCGCTGGTGGTGAAGGGCGATACCTTTGGGAAGGATAAGGGAAAGGTCGAGTTCCAGACCCTGACCGAGGCTCGACCATGGACCCCGATCTCCAACGCCGGCCCCAGGCCGGTCTGAGGACCGTCACAAGGTCTTTTCGTATGCCCACTACCACAGTCATTGTGGGCTGGATTCGCTCGCCTCGCTTTCTTCCTCGCTGGTTCCCTCTCGATCGTATAGGCACTCCAGACGCAAGACATCGATTTCTCCTGTCCCGTCAACCTTCAACGCATTCAACATGAGAATTTCATTAGCACAAAGAAAATCAAACGAGGGAAATAAAGATAAGCTAAGGTTGCCCTCACCCAAATCGCACTCTACACCGAGCTTCTCGACCTATGGACACTCAAACCACCAAGATCGCTCAAATCATCTCTCAAGAGAGTCGATCGACAGATCTCACCCATATCGCTCAACGCCTTCTATAGGGCCTGTGGGATTAATTTTCACGCCCTTATCGACCCGAGGTCTCCACTCATACCGGATACCCCTCACCCCAAGAAAAGAAGTATCTATTTCACAAAGGATACCTTCGACGGGAAGCAATTTTAAACTCGTGCGAAAGTGATTGTGTAATATACTCCCTATGTACTTGATGCTAAAAACGCATCAAGACTCTCAAAGAGAACCCTCACCATGCTATAACAGCCAACCCAGCTCCCAATCAACTAATCTAATAGAATTGGAGGTCACATACATAGGATCCGAAAATACTCGAACTCTAAGGAAAACTGGGGCAAAGGAAATCTGGGCTCAGCTATTGTTTATCTACAAAATGGTGATAAATCCTCCTATAGGCCATCGCCCCTATCGCGGGTTTTGGCAAGCACCACCACGCATCCTCTCGACGTGGTATTTCACGGATCACCCGTGCTCCTCCATCGTCAAGGCTGATTTCGCCCACCAACTCCCGAGGCCATCCCACACCGAAGAGAATCGCTGAAACCCTGTAACCAAGTCCCATGGATTTACCTAGGCGGCTATGGCATATATAATCCCTTATATCGGGGTCTCGACCTACCGTAACCCCAAGCTAAACCAGTTAATTAGCGTAGAGGTACAGGAAAAGGTATGAAGAATACATACTCATTTTTCTCGAAATGATTTCCGATTTCTTCAACAAAGCGTGAAAGAGGAATTGGGGATTTCTAAGGTCAGATTCTCGATTCAAACGTCGAAGGAGAAAATGAACAGCTGCCTTTTAGACCTATTTATAGGATAAACGGCGCCTCAAAAATCGCCGCTTCGCTTTATTACACGCGCTCATTTACATGCTCGATTGCGGTGAAAGACGCGCGCACGCTGTTGCTCCAACCATCGCCGGGCCGATGATGACTCCTCCGAAAAATGTAATCCGCCGCCGATCACGTGATGATGATTACTTAGGCACGATTATTCGGACCACGCCCATGTCCTATCACCAAGCAGTTCGTGTCCGATTCCGACCCTCCTAACGCTCTGATCTCGACTTCACCAATGATTTGAGTTCGCATCGGCCAGGCCCCATGTCCACCCCATCAGCAAAAAGTATTCCGTGTCGGATATGTCCACCCCTGACCAGCCAGTAAATATTTTCTGTGCAGGACATGTCCACCGGATCGCTGTGGTAAGTATTTCAGCCTCCGACATGACCACTCCCCACCAACAAGTATGCTTTAGGTCATACAATGAATGACAAACCTTCAATCGAAAACTTCAAATTACATATTCCGCCCGCAAGAAAGCACATTCTCCGCTTCACCCCTGGCAAGTGCTATTCTCGACTTTTCTCTGGCTATGATAGGATATGGCCCAACCTCTCGTGCCCAACCTCTCGTGCCCAACAGAAGTCGACCTAACTCCATCTGTCACCTACTCTTTGCCACGCCTAAACGACCATCCCTAAACCCTAATTACGGATAATCTAATGAGGTAACTAAGTAGAATCACGGGTAATAACCATGGAGATCATGGTCACATGGAGAATTACGGCCCGCCAACCGCGGATCGTGGGACATGATTTACGCTTGTGTATAAATGGAGTTAGATCGAAGGTGTGCGGTTGGCAAATTACCGAATACTAGAGCCCTTGGAGATACTTGTCAGTAATCGAATTATAGTAAACATCTTCGGCGATCATCTCCTCCGTGGGACGAGATCTTATTCTTGGATCGAACCACGAAAAGCTCTTCGTGTTTACTCAAGCTTACAAATCTCTCATACTAGATTTATCATCCAGACACGAAAGGAAGAGGATCGAATGAAGCAGACTTGAGAAGGCGCAAAGAGAGTCGGCCTCATTCAGATATTTCAAGATAATCAAATCCCACGGGGAAAACAAATGAGCCGACATCCTTAGTAAATCGTCGCCATCGGCAATCCGCCAAGAGGTTCATTCCAGAACATTACGCCATATCGCAAGTATCTCGAGGTCGAACCAACCGACGACGCCCCTAAAAGCATATCCGAAGGCACACTACTCTGATCGATCGAGGCCAAAAAGACGATGGCGAAATCCAAAAGTATCTTATGTACAGGGCGCCTATACCGAAGTCTTACCTTCAACCCTCTCGAGGCTCGCCGTAAGTGTTCATCACGTGCTCAATAAAATTCACCGGGTCTTGAAGTTACATCGGGTCGCGAGCTCTCTCAAAGAAGACGCCGAGGTCGGGATACCACCGCCCACCCTCACGCAAGATTCGCCGAACTCGCCAAAAGCGCCCGGCCGATTCATTCCACAATAAAAAGTCCTGATCGATCTAAGTAGTCCGCAGAGTCCACACCTTTCATGCGCGTGGTGACATTGTTGGTCCGCTCGACCGAGCACCGTGTCAGCCGATACTTAGTCGTAGCCATAGACTACTTCAAAGCGGGTCGAGGTCAACCACATCAAGCCTCACGAGCAGAGAATTCGCACTGTGGAAAATATATCCGCCGCCAAGATACCGCACGCTCGTCTCTTTGACAACGCACCCACCAGACAAAACTTCAAGGAGCTGTGCGAAGAACTTCAGATCGATCAACGCTTTCACCCTGCGACACCCACAAGCGAATGGCCGCATCGAGGTCACCAACCGCACGATCCGCATAAGGATTAAAGAAGAGGCTCGACCGAGCTAAAGCGATCGGCGAAAATCTCCTCAAGTCCTTGGTCCCACAGACCACACCCTGACGCGACGGAAACCCCTTTCACCGGGTTCACGGTACGAGGTCACATATGCCGAGATCGCCCAAGCCCGCGACTCTTCACTCTCGATCGCCGGAACGAGGAAGACTCATGAGCAAACCTCGACGCCTCAAGAGAAGTCAAGCTAGCCTTCATAAACGAAGCCAAGTATAAAGCCCAGTCGCACGGTACTACAACAAAAGGGTCAAACTTCCGCCTCCAAGTAGGCACCCGTCCACGGAAATAATGAAGCCGAGAGCCGAGGCCTTAACAAGTCGATCCAATACGGAAGGCCCATACCGCGTTCACGAACTCGTGCGTAAGGGCTTAAGGTTATCTCACTTATCCGGCGCTTATCCCCAAACCCCGTATATTTTCATTTAGCGAGGTATTTACATAGTTTTGATTTCGATCGCCTTTATGTTATCTCCTTATTGCTTGTCGGCGATGTCATATATTTGTTGAATAAAATATTTATTTTCCAACGAATATTTATTTCGCTCATTTTATTCAGATGCTAACATCTATTCGATATCAAGATTTAACCTTCACGGGGACCTACCTAAGATAAAACCCACTAAGTAGGTACTCACTAAGCGCCACGACCAGAGATTACTCATCGAATCGAACGCCTCAAGGCAACACATACGACTACTCACTAGTTTGAAAGTCTACAGCATACATACGATTACTCATTGTTGAAAAATCTACGTATAAGACATCCAAAATGATCTCACCAAATTATGGAAGATACAAGATAAACACATTTACCACCAAACGAAGTCCTAAGCTATGTTTATACCTCTCAAGAGGAAAACGACACTTCAAACCAGTCTAAATACATTTATACCTACATACAAAGTCCCACACTATGTACGCCATTCTGGTTTCCGCCCTCCGAGACTCACCGAAGCCGAGATAATTTTAACGAAGTCCCTGTGCTCGCGATGGATACCCGAATAAACTCTCAGGCCTTCCACCCAATCCACGGGTGCCCCACCGACCTGCTCCGGAGTAGTTTGACTCTGCCGGGCGGATTCTCGCCCGGGAATTAACTCGCACCCGAGGCCACATCTCGACCCCGTGAACTCGACGCCGACCAGACTATGCCTTGTCCCCAGCTCTCAGCCCTTCCACGCCGACCGGCCCGCTGCCCCTCCTCCGAATCGCCGAGCCGCCCTCTATACGCCCGCCGCCGATGGACCCATTTGACGGAGCACTTCGGCGTGATCACCAGAGCCTCCTCTTCGTGCTCTTCAATGGATCGCCGCCATCGTAGGGCGGCGAGGCGGGCATGCCGCTTATGACGATTCATACACTCGCATGTATTTCGTGACGTAGTCGAGGCAGCCTTTAAAATTTTGCTATGGGACCTCCTCATCCTCAATACCATGCCCTCCGCCAACAAGCTCAACTCGATCGTCGGCTTCAGATATAGTCATTCCCCATCCGGCGGACGACCTTTTCGACTTTCATGCTCTTCCGAGATCCGAGCCGTCTGTCGCCAAGTCGCTCGCAGCGGCATCACGTCCGGATCACATCTGCAGAATCACCGACTTCAGACGGTAATCCTTAACTTTAACACTCATTTTCAGCAAGGAGGCGGGCCACCTGCCACCATGCAACTTTTGTTTCAGTCGCCGACAATGCCGAGCCGACGTCCATGTCGCTAATACCGAGTCACAGACCGACCTCCAACCACCTCTTCGTCCTTCCCGCCAGATCACCCCGACTTCTTTCGCTTTGTTAGCGTCATGATCCAAATCAAGTATCGAGGTGAAGAACGCTAGAAATAAAACAATGACAAGGCATTTTAAAAGATATGTCTATTATTATTCAAACGGGAGTTTGTACAACACCGGTCCTATCGATCCCGCAAATCATCCTATTACAATGGGTCCACCGACTGTGCTCATTAGCCGATGTCTCCGACCTCCTCCTGGGTCCCGCCGCTTTTCCGCTGGTTGCCGATCCGCGAAGAGACGCCCGAGCTTGACCGCCTGCCTTGCTCAACTCAAGCAATGGGCGTTTCAGTCTTCATCTTCCTGACCGAGTTACGCACCTCCGCCGTGAGAGGAGGCGTAAGACGCCAAGGCATCCACCACGGAAAGCGAGTCGCCTCGTAGGAAAAACGCTTGTTAACCCTCGCCCGAGGATCTATTGGTGTTTAATTCACCATACATCGATTATAAACCGCATGCGCTATATAATTAAATCGCAACACGCTGGGGTTTTCACGTGTTTACCTCGATCCGAAGAGTCGATGGAACGAGATGAACGGATCGAACGGATCGGACTCGTCCTGACTCTGATCGTATCCCGTTGCTCAATCTCCAACGCCGAGCGAGGACGATCTATGGGAGCACATACTAAATCACCCCATGCTCTTCAAATAAAATTCTAAAATTTTCTCTCAATGTATACGAGATGGTCGAAAATCTTGCCTCAATATGCGAGCATTAACCTCAGACATTATCTCATACCTTATATTTATAATGCACTACCTTAATCCTATATGGAATATTACCATAATCCTATATGGAATATTACCATAATCCTATATGGAATATTACCATACTCTGTAGATTATTTCCATACTAGATTATTTCCATACCTCAAGATTATTACCATAATCTTATATGGAAAGGATCTATGCATATACCATAAATATAATTATATCCTTGTGGATAAAGAGAATAAAATCTCGCTAATCGAGCAATAGGGCGATTTTCCTCAAGGTACTGGCCCTCGACGGTTGTGGATAAAATGCAAGGAATAAAGATGGCCTCAACAAATTAATTATCTTATGTTCACCTTCAACATAAATTAATTTATAAACATTCGATCATGCCAGAGAAAGAATGTCGACTTACCCTTTATTACCGGGTTGAGTTGCTTGCACTTAGACATTACGAATCCCCTCGATTTAAGATATCGAACGTCCATTAATCATTTCTAGCAACTGACCGCTAAAACGATTAATAACTTCATTTCCTAAGTAGTACCACTCAACCTTATTATTGTACTCGAGCTAACTCAACTCGCAGGTTTAGTACAATAAACCTTTGAGCTCCTTATGGGACGCCATCATCCTAAACGGATACGGGACTGACATGATAACTAGCGACATACAAGATCGCCACTACCCAAGATGCGAGAATCTGTTAGAACATATAACCCTCACTCATAACAAGTCAAAGTGATGGTCAAGAACTCATACTCACCTAATACCTTATCGAGGTTTAGATCATCGAAGTCACCGAGATCTTGGTTCTTCACGACGGTCGGAAGAAGAACTCATCTCAGCGTGATCCTTCAATACGCCGAGACGCATCAAGATAGACAAGTAACCAAGTCAAGTCACTTATCTATACCGCACCTCAAACCGACAACCCGTCCTTAAGTCGCCTCAACAGAAACTTTTATATCTCATTGCTCGACCAATCATACGTATCGGATCTTCACACAATCGTATGATCTAACTTATATATGAGATAAGGGACATGAATATGCAATCAAGTATTCAAATCGATAGGAGATTGTATAGTAAATGAACATCGTATACAAGCTCAACCAAACCGCTTCAAAGATAATAACCAACAATCTCCCACTTATACTAAAGCAAACTTTTAGTATACAATGTGTCTTTCTACTACTATTACAAACAACCATCACTTGCTTCTCCCACTTATACAAAAGTTTTCTAGTTATCATCGCGCAATCCAAGTCCTCTAACGTGTTCATCGTAGACTTTTTGCGGCGTGCCTTCGTGAATGGATCCGCTAGATTTTCCATCGTATCAATCTTTTCAATCAGCACGCACGCCTAACGCATCGTATGACATGGTACTTTCTCTATGTGTTTTGTCGCTCAGGGTCCGTGGTTCCTTCGAATCACATCGCACCCAGTTATCACAAAGAACTATGATACTCTTGGGCAAACCAGTACCACACCTAGATCCATGAGGTAGTTCTGAACCATACGCTCTTAGAAGCCTCCGCGCCATATTCGGCTCCATGGTAGAGTCCGCATGCATCGCCCAGACTCCGCCGTGACACGGCTCCACCTCCCAAGGTAAACACATAGCCCGAGGTCGACTTTTTCTCATCACGGTCCCTTTAAACCGAAGTCAGATAACCCAAAGGCATTAGACTATCTCGCATGGTAAACTAGCCTATAATCTCGAGTCCTTTCGCGTACTGAGTATACGCCATCGCATCCAATGAGCTTGTCAGTGTTAGACCGATATTCAGCTACTATGCTCACCGATAGCGTATATCGGCCTCGCATAGCATTACAGTATAGAGACTTCCTACGGCGGTGCAGGAACTTGTCTCATTTCTCTATCTCCTTTGCAGTATATAAGGATCGCTGTTTAGATAAAGCGAACGCCATGTCCCGAAAGGTAGCAACTTTCGGGCGGTCTCGATACTAAAGCGTAGTAATCACAAGATCAAGTAAGACCGAGATAAGCTCAATATTTTCTTCGCGATCTCTCAGAAACCTTGATCCCAAGAATGTACCTACATCTCCTAAGTCTTTCATTTGAAACCGATCGATAGCCAACTTTACGCCCCGATAATGTTTCACTGTTGCCAACTAGAAGGATGTCATCTACATAAAGTGCAAGAAATACCACATCACTGCTGACATCTAACCATACACACAACTCGCTAGGCAACTCGGTAAATCCATAGACTTTACCACCGTCAAAGCCGCAAGTTCCATGATCGGAGGTTCGCTAAGTCCATAAATGGACTTCTTAAGCTTCCATACTAGATGCTCTTTCACCCTTACCACATAACCTTCTGTGTTGTCGACATAGATGTCTCTACCTTCCTCAAGGTAACCGTTAGAAAAGCGTTTTAACATCCATTTGCCAAACCTCTGTGTCATGGCTGCTACGGCTAGAAGAATTTCGATGGACTTGAGCATTGCTGCGGTAAAGGTCTCATCGAAATCGATGCCCTCAACTGAGTGTACCGCCACAAGCTCCGCTTTGAAAGTCAAACCCTCCATCTAATCTCTTCCTCTCAGATATCCACTACTACCTACGGCTTCCTCGCCATCTCGGTAGAGGTGCTTTTTCATACATCCATAGTCGCTATGGACTCCATTTCTAAGTCCATAGCGATCTGCATCAATATCTTGATCGCTTCCTCAGATGTCCACGGGTCGATTATCGATGTCGCCCCGCTGACTAAACCAAGATTCACCCACGACATAAATCGCCGGGTCGACGAACAACCTCCCACTACGACGAGGTTCTACAGCACAATGGCACAACGGGCGCAGACATTGTGGTTCTCTAACTGCAAACAACTTGTCGTAGGTACCACTCAGACGTGCCAGATTCCTGGAACTACCCACTTCAATTTCAAGTATCCGTGTCGATCCTCCCACTGACTCTACATCTCGCACCTTGGCCTAATCGGTGGAATACGATCATCTTCTAATTCTCAAGAATGATTTCAACTTGACTATGATTTTCATGTAGTCCTCTCTAAGAATCGAGCATTAGTGCTAATAATGACCTTCTCGATCCTTAGACTATAGAATAAACCACCTTCGCTCCTTCAGATAGCCAATAAATGTACCTTTGCCTGATCTAGCCTCCAACTTGTCGCCTTCTTGTTCAAAGACATGCCGGATCGCCCATATCCTTATGTGGCTTAAATCGGTCATCCAAACCACAACTCGAAGCGGGTCTTTTCGATCGACTCTGGACGGGTACTAGATTTAGCAAGCATGTCGCTTCTAAGGCATACCCCCGTAATCTAAATAGGCAATGTAGCATAACTCATCATAGATCTAACCATTTCCAAAGAGTCCTATTTCTTCGCCCGACACACCATTTTGTTGTGGTGCGTGCTGCAGTGAAGGCGCTGACGTAATCCCACACTCACCAGATAGTCCATAAACTCACATCGAGGTATTCGCCACCGCGATCAGACCCAAAGGATTGATACTTTACTCAGCTTCGCTCACCTCCGCCTTTAAACTCTTGAATTTCAAAGCATCTGACTTGCGCGTGTATATGTATCCGCATCTCGAGTAATCGCCACGAAAGTGACAAATACTGCATTCTCCACGAGCGTGTGACATCGTCCACATGTCGAACGACTAACTCCAACATTTCTTTCGCTCTATAACCTTCGCTACGTCCTGGACATCTATTCTATACAGATTCGCACCGGAACAGAACGTGAGATCACCCAACGCCCATTCTTAGCCGCCTTGATCCTATTTAGATTGACGTGACCTAATCTAAGACGCCGAGAAAAGTAGAGTCATCTTGCTAAGAGAACTTTCTTTAGGTTTGATGAAGATGCAACATAGTTATAGGTATTATATTTTGCGTAAATAGTATAAAGCTTAATTATATAAGGTGCCAACACGTATAACTCGCCTTTCAAATAGAAACACCACTATCAAAAATAATGTAATATCCATGAGTAAATAATTTCAAACAGTAAACAAGGTTCCGCCGAAAATCCGCACATATAAAACGCTCTTCAAAACTAAAACTGTTGTCCCAAAACATAAAGAAACATCTCCAACGCAATGCGACTTTCGGCCGTGCTATGGAGATCGTTATCTCGCCATCAAACAGCTTCTCTTGTCCGCAGAATCCCCCGCGTGTAACATGATGATCATACCAGATCTACTACCCAAGAACGGGTAGAACAAGTCGCTAAACATGTTTCACATTAAAGCAAACGGCGACTGAGCCTTCGAGCATAGGGCACTGGCCTCCAATGCCCGCCCACTCAAGACTGAAGCACTCCTGCCCTTCTCCTCGCTTCTTCAAGCCCTGGCAACCATGTTCTCGCTCCCATTACCCCACTATTTCCTCGCTTTACCACCTTTGGCACCCCTTTTCTATTTCCATTTTGCAACGAAAATTTTGGGCCCTTAGATGCTAGCAAGAGCACGGCCCTTTTCCCATAACTCCTTCCGCAGAACAGATCATTACAACCGACTAAGTGTAAACCGGTCTTGCTCATGATCGCATTCACGCCGAAAGTTCTCAAAAGACTTGGCAAAGGTGTTGAGGATGATATCGACCGCTTCCACCAATACCTCCTCCCAACCGATCAAGACTATCCATAGACGAGTCATGGGAGACATGTTCATGGACCGAACTTCCTTCTTCCATCTTACACGCCAAGATTTCTCTCTATCAGGAAGTGATCGTCCGATCCGACCGCCCAAACTTACTCGAGACTTGACCAAATATCGTCAGATTCCGCCATCGATCGATGTCGCACTGCAAGCCTCGACATCGTATCATCATATAGCATTTAGCCATATTGTTCGACTTATTCCAAAGTCTCGCTTCGACTCGTCATTAGTCGACGCTGTAAGTGGCATCGGGTTTAGGAGTAGTGAGAACAAACATGTGTTCTTCAAATGATAAGAACATATTCCATGTTTCGCTTCCACTGATGAAATTTCAACGATAACGGATTTTGCGAGCATATTGATAATCCACGGAAGAGACATCCTAAACGATAATGTAAAACACATAAGCATACGATCGCAATAATTGAAAATAATATTGTAACCTTTTTGAAAACAATAACTGAAACCTCCAATCGCCCGCCGAATCCCATACAAGCCACGCGGATCGCTACACACGAACCCCCACTGCACTAAAATATACCTTTAGTCGCTTAATTTCAACCATGTCAACTTATCCTTACGACAAATGAAATTAACGATTGACCTTACTGACCACATCACTATCGCAAGAAGGACTTCAAGGAAGTTGTACTTGAGGTGATGTCTAGCAATGACCACAATTTTAACATAGAAGATGAATTTTAGAATTGGTATACTCACCTGACCATACCGCCCAATTCAAATTTTTTTATCTCATTTTATATCTATCTCTAGAGAACTTATGAAAATCGCGACATGTAAGTTCACGATGTGATCGCCATACGAAACTCCCACTTCTCAATAGATTTAAAATGTTTTATTTAGAAATCTCATCTAACAAACTTATGATAAACAAGGCAAGCAAGCCACGCTGTGGATCGCCATCACAGATGGCCTCACTTTGTTTAGAGATAAAAAGGGAGGTCTCGACATTTTAATTTGAAAAATTAATTTGTCGTGCTTTGCTTACTTTTTATTCAAAAGGTTTGTCCATGCGCATCACGTAATCCTAGCATGCTTTTCTATAGAACTCAACATGTAAAACATGCTCGCAGTAATTCTAAAATATACTTGATAAACGCGATAAACCCAGCATGCTTACTATAGCATCCAATTACGTAAACACATAAAGGTTTGTCAACGTAATATAAACATACATAGATGCTATCGATAAATTAAACATCCACACATGCATATGAACGATAAAATAAATAAAACGCTCATCGCGCCCATTCGTGAAACCCTGCATATTTAAATCTAATATATTACATAGATTTACAAAGCATGAATAAACCGAAACGGACCCGCGCACCCGCACGGACCGGATTCAACACTGGGCCTCCTCGCAGGCACCCGCACGGCCGAAAACCGGGAATGGTCCGGGTCGGCCCAAAATGCCGGGCCAGCAAGGCGTCCGCCGCCCAGCTTCGCGCGCCGCCGCTCGCTGCAGCCTCGCGGGTTACCCGGCCACGCGACCGCGATTCGCCGAGAACGCTCGCAACGCCCGAGCGCCAAACCGTAGGAAAACGTATGTTAACCCTCACCGAGGATCCATCTCGGTGTTTAATTCACCATACATTGATTATATACCAGATGCGCTCATATAATTAATTGCAACACGTAGGGTTTTCTCGTGTTTACCTCGATCCGCCGAGCGGATCGAATCGGGACGAACGGATCGAACGGTCGAGACTGCAGGCTGACCTTTCGGATCAGATCCCGCTGCCCAATCTCCAACGCCGAGTGAGGACGATCTATGGAGAATGCTTCGAAAATCACCCAATGCTCTTATGGAATTTCTAAAATTCTCTCTCATTTCTGAGATGGACTTAAAATTCTATGATGATTAATGAACATTAACCTGACTTTATCTCATACCTTATATTTATAATGCACTACCTTAATCCTATATGGAATATTACCATAATCCTATATGGAATATTACCATAATCCCATATGGAATATTACCATACTCTTAGGATTATTTCCACACTTAGATTATTTATACTCTCAAGATTATTACCATAATCTTATATGGAAAGCGATCTATGCATATACCATAAATATAATTATATCCTCATGGATAAAGAGAATAAAATCTCGCCATAGAGAGACATAGAGGGCCGATTTCCTCCCTAACGGGCCCGGATAGTCCGTGATCAAATGCTGAATAAAGATGGCCTCAAATAAATTAATTATCTTATGTTCACTTAACATAAATTAATTTATAAACATTCGATCATGCCACTAGAGAAAGAATGTTGACTTACCCCTTTATTACCAAGTTGAGTCGGCTTGCACTTAGACATTACGTAATCCTCGTATTTAAGATATCGAACGTCCATTAATCATTTATAGCAATCGATCGATTAAAACGACACAACTTCATTTCCTTAAGTAGTACCACTCAACCTTATTATTGTACTTGAGCTAACTCAACCCGCAGGTTTAGTACAATAAACCTTGAGCTCCTTAGGGACGCCATCATCCTAAACGGATACAGACTGACATGATAACTGACATACAAGATCGCCACCACCCAAGACGCGGAGAATTGTTAGAACATATAACCTCACTCATAACAAGTCAAAGTGATGGTCAAGAACTCATACTCACCTAATACCTTATCGAGGTTTAGATCATCGAAGTCACCGAGATCTTGGTTCTTCACGACGGTCGAAAGAAGAACACATCTCACCGGATCCTTCAATACGCCGAGACGCATCAAAGATAGACAAGCAACTAAGTCAAGTCACTTCTATCTATATCGCATCCTAAACCGACAACTCGCCCTAAGTCGCCCTCACCTGAAACTTTTATATCTCATTGTTTCACCAATCATACGATCACGTGATCTTCACACACCGTATGATCTAACTTATATATGAGATAAGGACACGATATAGCAATCAATATTCAAACCGATAGGAGATTGTAATAGTGGTAAGAAACATAGATACAAGCTCAACCAAACCTGCTTTCAAGATACAACCAACAATCTCCCACTTATACTAAAGCAAACTTTAGTATACAATGTGTCTTTCTACTAGCTATTACAAACAACCATCACTTTGCTTCTCCCACTTATACAAAAGTTTCTTTCTAAGCGGCCATCAGTCGCAATCCAAGTCCTCTAACGTGTCCATCGTAGACTTTTGGCAGTGCTCTTCGTGAATGGATCCGCTAGATTTTCCGTCAGATCAATCTTTTCAATCAAGACGCCACCTCGCTCAACGATTCGATGACATGGTACTTTCTCTCATGTGTTTGGTCGCTGGGTCCGTGGTTCCTTCGAGTTCACATCGCACCGAAAGTTATCACAAGAACTATGATACTTGGGCAAACCAGTACCACATCTAGATCCATGAGGTAGTTCTCGAACCATACAGCCTCCTTAGCCTCCGGGCTACATATTCGGCTTCCATGGTAGAGTCCGAATGATCGCCGCTTTGACTCCGCCAGATACGGCCCACCTCCCAAGGTAAACACATACCCGAGGTCGACTTTTTCTCATCACGGCACTTGAAACCGAGTCTCAGATAACCCAAAGGCATTAGACTATCTCGCATGGTAAACCAGCTCATAATCTCGAGTCCTTTCGTGTACTCGAGTATGCCATCATTCAATGAGTTGTCGTGGTTAGATCGATATTCAGCTACTATGCTACCATAGCGTATATCGGCCTGCAGATAGCATTGCACATGAGACTTACTACGGAACGTAGGAACTTGTCTCATTTCTATCTCCTTTGCAACACAGTGCGACTGCTTTTAGATAGCGAACGCCACGTCCAGGGTAGCAACCTTTCGGGCGGTCTCGCATACTAAAACGAGTAATCACAAGATCAATGTAAGACGCCCGAGATAAGCTCAAATTTTCTTCTTGATTCAAACCTCGATCCCAAGAATGTACGCAGATCTCCTAAGTCTTCATTTGAAACCGATCGGATAGCCAACTCTTTACGCCTCGATAAGCTCACGTTGTTGCCAACTGAAGGATGTCATCTACATAAAGTGCAAGAAATACCACATCACCGCTGACATCTAACCGACACAACAACTCGCTAGCAACCGGTAAATCCACAGACTTACCACCTCAAAGCGAAGTTCCATGATCGGAGGTTCGCTAAGTCCATAAATGGACTCTTAAGCTTCCATACTAGATGCTCTTCACCCTTACCACATAACCTTCCGTTGCAATAGATGTCTCTACCTTCCTCAAGGTAACCGCTTAGGAAAAGCGGTTTTAACATCCATTTGCCAAACCTCTGGTTCAAGTGGCTGCAGGCTAATTCGATGGACTTGAGCATTGCTCGCTAAAAGGTCTCATCGAATCGATGCCTCAATCCAGCACTTTCACAGCCGTTTAAAAGCCAAACCTCCATCGTAATCTCTTCCTCTTGATATCCACTTACTACCTACGGCTTCCTCGCCATCCGGCAGAGGTGTCTTTCAATACATCCATACGTTATGGACCCATTTCTAAGTCCATAGCGTGATCTGCATCTATATCTCAGACCCTCCTAGATGTCCACGGGTCGATTATCGATGTTCGTCTGCCGACCAAACCAAGATTCACCCACGACGATAAATCGCCGGGTTGACGAACAACCCTCCCACTCACGACGAGGTTCTACAGCACAATGGCAACGATGGGCGCAGATATGGTTCTCTAACTCAGACAACTTGCCGGTAGTACCACTTGACGGGTCGGTATCTCCAAAGGGAACCCACCCACTTCAATTTCTTGAAGTATCCGTGTCATCCTCCCACTAGACTCCTCATCCCACCTTCGCCTAATCGGTGGTGGAACACATCATCTTCAATTTCAAGAATGATTTCAACTTTGGACTTATGATTTTTCATGTAGTCCTCTTCTAAGAATCGAGCATTTGCTAATAATGACCTCTCGATCCTCTAGACTATAGAATAAACCACCTTCGCTCCTCTAGATAGCCAATAAACGCCTTTGCGGATCTAGCCTCCAACTTGTCGCCCTTCTTGTTCAACAGACACGCCGGATCGCCCCATATCCTTATGTGGTTTAAACCGGCTTGCCCAAACCACAACTCGAAGCGGGTCTTTTCGACCGACTTGACATTTGATTTAGCAAGTATGCACTGCCTCTAAGGCATATCCCCGTAATCTAAATAGGCAATGTAGCATAACTCATCATCGATCTAACCATTTCCAAAAGAGTCCTATTTCTTCGCCCCGACACACCATTTTGACGTGGTGTGCCCTTGAAGGCGCCGGATGTAATCCCACATTTCACCAGATAGTCCATAAACGTATCGAGGTATTCGCCACCGCGATCGCATCACAGCGACTGATACTTACCTAGCTTCGCTCCACTTCCGCCTTTAAACTCTCAATTTCTCAAAGCATTCGCACTCTGCGGTGATATATGTATCCGCATCTTGAGTAATCGCCAATGAAAGTGACAAAATACTGCATCTCCATTTGCTTGTGTGACATCGTCCACAAAGTCGAATGGACTAACTCCAACATTTTCGCTCTATAACCCTTCGCTTTGAAGGGTCGTCGACATCTTACCTTCTATATTAGATTCGCAGATCGGGAACTGAGTAACCGTGAGATCACCCAACGCCCATTCTTAGCCGCCTGGATCCTATTTAGATTGAGTGACCTAATCTAAGATGCCGAAAAAGTAGAGTCATCTCATAAGAAAACTTTCTTTTAGGTTTGATGAAGATGCAACATAGTTATAGTATTATGTTTTGCGTAAATAGTATAAAGAGAATTATATAAAGAGCCAACACAGATAACTTCTATTTCTATGATAGAAACACCACTATCAAAAATAATGTATCCATGAGTAAATAACTCAAACAAGGTCCTACCGAAAACCGCACATATAAACGCCTTTCAAAACTAAACTGTTGTCCCAAAACATAAAGAACATCTCCAATTGCAGCTTCGACCTGCTGCCCATGGAGATCGTTATCTCGCCATCAAACAGCCCCTTGTCCAGAACCCCGCAAGTGTGTAACAAATATGACTGGCATACCAGATCACTACCCAAGAATGGGTAGAACAAGTCGCTAAACATGTTTCACATTAAAGCAAACCGACTGAGCCTCGAGCATAGGGCACTGCCTCCAATGCCCGCCTTCAAGACTTGAAGCACTCTGCCTTCTCCTTGCTTCTGCCTCCCGTGGCAACCATGTTCTGCCCCATTACTCCCACTATTTCCTCGCCTCACCACCTTGGCACCCTTTTCTATTTCCATTTTGGGATGAAAATTTGGGGCCCTTAGATCGTAGCAAGAGCATGTGCTCCTTTTCCCATAACTCCTTCCGCAAGAACCAGATCATTACAACCGACTAAGTGTAAACCTGGTTTGCTCATGATCGCATTCACGCCAAGTTCTCAAAAGACTGGCAGAGTATTGAGGATGAATCGACCTTGCCAACACCTCCTCCCAACCGATCAAGACTATCCATGAGAGAGTCATGTGAGACATGTTCATGGACCTAACTTCCTTCTTCCATCTTACACGCCAAGATTTCTCTCAGTGGAATGATCGTCCGATCCGATCGCCCAAACTTACCTCGAGACTCTGACCAAATATCGTCCGCTCACCATCGACCGATGTTGCAGCCTGCAGCTTTGACATCGAGTCATCATATAAAGATTTAGCCATATTGTTCGACTTATTCCAAAGTCTCGCTTGACTCTCCGCCATTAGTCGAGCGCAGTTAGTGGCATCGGTTTAGAGTAGTGAGAACAAACATGTTCTTCAAATGATAAGAACATATTCCATGTTTCGCTTCCACTGATAAAATTGGACCGGATAACGGATTTTTGTGCGAGCATATTGATAATCGCGAAGAGACATATCTCTAAACGATAATGTAAACACATACATACGATCGCAAATAATTCGTAATAATATTGTAACCTTTGATAAACAATATTAATTGAAACCTCCAATCGCCCAAGGAATTCCACATGCAAGCCACGCTGTGATCGCCATACAGAACCCCGACTGCACTAAAATATACCTTTAGTCGCTTAATTTCAACCATGTCAACTTATCCTTACGACAAATGAAATTAATGATCGACCTTACTAGACCACATCACTATCGCAAAGGGACTTCATGGAAGTTGTACTGAGGTGATGTCTAGCATCGACCACAATTTTAACAACAGAGAATGAATTTAGAATTGGTATACCACCGACCATACCGCCCAATTCAAATTTTTGTTATCTCATTTTATATCTATCTCTAGAGAACTTATGAAAATCGCACACGAAGCAACGCCGGATCGACATACGAAACTCCCACTTCTAAATAGATTTAAAATGTTTTATTTAGAAATCTCATCTAACAAACTTATGATAAACAAGGCAAGCAAGCCACGCCGTGGACACTCACAAAGCAGCCTCACTTTGTTTAGAGATCAAAAGTGGAGGTCTCGACATTTTAATTTGAAAATTAATTTGTCGGGTTGCTTGCTTAGTTTTTTATTCAAAAAGGTTTGTCCATGCGATCACGTAATCCTAGCATGCTTTTCTATAGAACTCAACATGTAAAACATGCTCGCAGTAATTCTAAAATATGCTTGATAAACGCGATAAACCTAGCATGCTTACTATGCGCATCCAATTACGTGAAACACTTAAAGGTTTGTCAACGAATATAAACATACATAGCATGCTACCGCATTATTTAAACATCCACATGCATATGAACGATAAAAATAAAATAAACGCTCATCGCGCCTGAATCGTGAAACCCGTGACATTTAAATCTAATCTATTACATAGATTTACAAAGACAAGATTTAAACCAAAACGGCCTCGCACCCGCACGGACCGATTCAACACTGGGCCGCCGCACGGGCACGGGCCGGAAAATCTGAAAACGGGCGCCGGTCGGCCCAGGGCGGCCGCCGGGCCAGCTGCCGGGCCGCCCGCTACGCCGCCCGCGCTCGTTCCCGGCCACCGCTGGTCTAACGCACCGCGACCGCCGAGAACGCTGCACACGCCCGAGCGCCAACGCTCGCCGAGACGACGCCGCCCGCCGGGTCGAAACCGCGATCGCTGAAGTCTGCCGCGCCGCCGGGTTTCGCGAACGCCTGTCGCCGCCGCTAGCTCGCCGCCGCTGCTTTCGCCGCCGCACCGCGATCGCCGATCGCCGCGCGGGCGCCAGGATCTGCAGCGAACGCACGCCTGCCGCCCGTGTCCTCGCGACGCTCTAGCGACCGCGAGGCTCGGCCGCGAGATACCTCCCGCACCGAGAGACTGCTTTTCCGCGCTTCGCTCTTCGCTCTTTCGCTCGCTTTCTTTACGTATAAGATTTACATAATAAATCTAATCTAACCATGGATTTTCGTGGTGTAAAACAAAACCAACAAAACAATGAACGAGCCACGATGAACGCACAACCACAATTATTAAAACGCACGATAATCAAACGATTAATCCAACAGAGCCAAGATTTCGATCCCGTGCTCGATACCAATTGTAGGAAAACGATGTTAACCTCGCCCGAGGATCCATCTGGGTGTTTAATTCACCATACATTGATTATATACCAATATGCCTATATAATTAATTGCAACACGTAGGGTTTTCTCGTGTTTACCTCGATCCCGATATGGATCGAACGGATGAACGGATCGAACGGTCGAGACTCGTGTTGACCTTCTCGGATCGATCCCGCTGCCCAATCTCCAACGCCGAGCGAGGACGATCTATGGAGAATGCTTCGAAAATCACCCAATGCTTTATGAATTCTCTAAAATTTCTCTCAATTTCGTGAGACGGACTTAAAATTTATGATGATTAATGAACATTAACCTAGACTTTATCTCATACCTTATATTTATAATGCACTACCTTAATCCTATATGGAATATTACCATAATCCTATATGGAATATTACCATAATCCTATATGGAATATTACCATACTTCAGATTATTTCATACTCTCAAGATTATTACCATAATCTTATATGGAAAGGATCATGCATATACCATAAATATAATTATATCCTTGTGGATAAAGAGAATAAAATCTGCCATAGAGAGACATAGAGGCTCACCGATTTTCCTCCAAATTAACGGGCCCGACGGGCCACTGTGGATCAAATGCAAGGAATAAAGATTGCCTCAAAAATTAATTATCTTATGTTCAAATTTCGTAATATAAATTAATTTATAAACATTCGATCATGCCACTAGAGAAAGAATGTGACTTACCCTTTATTACCGGGTGAGCGCTTGCACTTAGACATTATACGTAATCCCGATTAAGATATCGAACGCCCATTAATCATTTATAGCAACTGACCGCTAAAACGACATAACTTCATTTCTTAAGTAGTACCACTCAACCTTATTATTGTACTGAGCTAACTCAACCCGCAGGTTTAGTACAATAAACCTTTGAGCTCCTTAAGGGACGCCATCATCCTAAACGGATACGGTGACTGACATGATAACTAACGCGACATACAAGATCGCCACCACCCAAGATGCGAGAATTGTTAACATATAACCTCACTCATAACAAGTCAAAGTGATGGTCAAGAACTCATACTCACCTAATACCTTATCGAGGTTTAGATCATCGAAGTCACCGAGATCTGGTTCTTCACGACGGCCGAAAGAAGAACACATCTCATCGTGATCCTTCAATACGCCGAGACGCACTGATAGACAAGCAACTAAGTCAAGTCACTCTTATCTATACCGCAGCCTTAAACCGACAACTCGTCCTTAAGTCGCCCTCACCAGAAACTTTTATATCTCATTAAGCTCGACCAATCATAGCACTTCGTGATCTTCACACAATCGTATGATCTAACTTATATACGAGATAAGGACACGATATATGCAATCAAGTATTCAAATCGACAGAGATTGTAATAGTGGTAACAGAAACATTGTATACAAGCTCAACCAAACCGCTCAAGATACAACCAACACAAACGCTCGCCGAGACGCCGTCGCCAAGTCGAAACCGCGATCGCGGTTGCCAAGCGCCGTCGCCGCCAACGCACGCCCGTCCGCCGCTAGCTCGCCGCTGCCGCCGGTCAGATTCGCGATCGCCGATAGCTCGACCGCATGGCGCCAGGATCTCGCGAACGACGCGCCGCCGCTCCGCGATCGCTCGCGATCGCGAGGCTCGCCGCGAGATACCGCCCGTACGATCGCCGAGCTATCTCGCTTTTCCCGTGCTTCGCTTCTTCGCTCTTTCGCTCGCTCTTCTTTACGATAAGATTTATACGATAAAATCTAATCTAACCACGGATTTTCCGTGGTGTAAAAAAACCGACAAAATAATAAACGACACGATGAACGACGATCCACATTAAATAAACGCACGTAATAATCAAACGCGAATTAATCCAACAGAGCCAAGATTCTCGATCCCGTGCTCGATACCAATCAGGGAAAACGCTTGTTAACCCTCGCCCGAGGATCTATTGGTGTTTAATTCACCATACATTGATTATAAACCCAGATGCGCCTATAATTAAATCGCAACACGCTGGGTTTTCACGTGTTTACTTCGATCCAAGAGGTCGATGGAACGAGATGAACGGATCGAACGGATCGGACTCGCAACTTCTCCGGACAGATCCCGCCGCCAATCTCCAACGCCGAGCGAGGACGATCTATGGAGAATACTACAAGAAATCACCCTAGCTTCTTCAAATAAAATTTCTAAAATTTTCTCTCTCAATGTATACGAGATGGTCGAAATCTTGCTCTCAATATGGAGCATTAACCCAGACATTATCTCATACCTTATATTTATAATGCACTACCTTAATCCTATACGGAATATTACCATAATCCTATACGGAATATTACCATAATCCTATATGGAATATTACCATAATCCTATATGAATATTACCATAATCCTATAGAATATTACCATACTCTTAGATTATTTCCATACTCAGATTATTTCCATACTCAAGATTATTACCATAATCTTATATGGAAAGGATCTATGAATACCATAAATATAATTATATCCTCGGATAAAGAGAATAAAATCTCGCCAATCGAAAGCTGATTTTCCGTTACGGCCCGACGGGCCGCCTGGATCAAATGCAGGAATAAAGAGGCCTCAAATAAATTAATTATCTTATGTTCACCGTAACATAAATTAATTTATAAACATTCGATCGCCACTCAGAGAAAGAATGTCGACTTACCCTTTATTACCGGTTGAGCTTAGCTTGCACTTAGACATTACGTAATCCCTCAGATTTAAGATATCGAACGTCCATTAATCATTTCTAGCAATCGATCGCTAAAACGACATCAACTTCATTTCTTAAGTAGTACCACTCAACCTTATTATTGTACTTGAGCTAACTCAACCTCGCAGGTTTAGTACAATAAACCTTGAGCTCCTTAAGGACGCCATCATCCTAAACGGATACTTGACTGACATGATAACTAGCGTGACATACAAGATCGCCACCACCCAAGATGCGGAGAATCTGGAGAACATATAACCCTCACTCATAACAAGTCAAAGTGAGGTCGCGAACTCATACTCACCTAATACCTTATCGAGGTTTAGATCATCGTAGTCACCGAGATCTGGTTCTTCACGACGGTCGAAAGAATAACTCATCTCATCTGATCCTTCAATACGCCGGAGACGCATCAAGATAGACAAGTAACTAAGTCAAGTCACTTATCTATACCCACCAAACCGACAACTCGCCCTTAAGTCGCTCACCAGGAAACTTTTATATCTCATTAGCTTCGACCAATCATACTGACTCGTGATCTTCACACACCGATGATCTAACTTATATAAGATAAGGGACACATATATGCAATCAAGTATTCAAATCGATAGAGATAGTAATAGGTAATCAGAAACATTGATACAAGCTCAACCAAACTGCCAAGATACAACCAATCGTTCCTCAAGATTATGCGAGCATAATTTTGCCGACCTCCGTGTGGTCGACCTCAACCCAACCGCTTGGGCCTTGTCAAACTCGGTCTCGTCCGCCAACTTCTCCGTGGCACAAATCACCTCCGGCCTCATCACAGCACCTGTGCCAGACAAAGAGGAAAACTGACTAATAAGTTGTGCATGGCCCTCAAGATAGGTCGCCTCGCCAAGAAGGCGCTTGTTTATGCGCCAGCCCCTCTCCCAGCCTCCGGGTCGCCTCCACGCACGCCACTGCAGGCCCGATCCTTCTTCTTGATTGACGAGCTCGTGAAAGCATGAGCCTCGAAGAAGACACCTACCGACCGGCCGTGTAATAAAAGTCATAGAGGAAAACTATGCGGGTAACAATCGGACCGACCTCAACGGCAACCCGACCAAGATGACGAGGACGAAGGTCCCAATGCAATGGAGCAGTGTTTACGCTTATAACCGGGTGCTGGGGCTGGTACGACGAGGTCGCCGCTAGAAATGAAGCTCTGAGTCGAACCAAGAGTCAAAACAAGTCGATCTTGGACGGAGAAAATATCGTGTTCTCCAAAGACGACACCAAGACCTAAGATCATGCCCCACCGTGATGCCATTATACAAGCCGTGGTGGGTAACAAGAATGTACATCGGGTCTACATTGACATCTGAGCTCCGTTAGCATCATATTCCGTGAGTCAGCTCGATAAACTTGATGTTGAGGACCAGTACACCCCGCACCTTCCTGGGCCATGGAGTTTACTCAAGAGGCGGCTCAACCTCGGCGAGTCATTACCCTTCCGGTCACCGTAGGCGCGCTCCCGTGTCTGGGTCACCAAAGCTATTCAATTTTTTCCGGTCCGAGCTCCCTCCATACAACATTATCCTCGGAAGAGATCGGTCAGATGCAACCAGAGTCACCGCCCTGTACCACCTCACCATTAAGATACCTACCCCGTGGAGTGTTATATCTGTGACCAAACGGCAGCCTAGAATGCCTACGAAGTTCAACCCAAGACGCGGCTCTACCACTGTGCTCAGCAATTACAGAACCTCCAAGTTGCCACCGGGACGATCCGACCGAGAATCTTCACCATACGATCTACCTACCCTTCCAAAGTTGTCAAGGTTGGTACCCAAGGTTCACCAATATTCACAAGCAGGTCATGCAGCTTCTAAGGAATATAGAGATGTATTTGCATGGTCTCCATCGATATGACTGGGTCTCGCCTCCGAGCTCATAACTCATCGCCTTAACATCGATCCGCTACTAAACCGCTCGGCGTAAGAAAAGAAGTTTTGCCATGAGAAAGCCAAAGTCATAAGAGACGAGGTAACCCAACCCGTGGAGGCTAAAACTCAGACGAGGTTAAATACCCAACTTGATGGCTAATCCCTAGAAGTTCGAAAAGCCGTGAGTGGACTTCACAAGATGTGGTTTAATTATACCGACCCTCAATAAACACCGCCCAAAGGATCAAGCACCTCTCCCGACATTGACAAGAAGGTGGAAGCATTGGGCGGACATGAGGTCTTCAGCCTCGGATTTATACAAGGATACCACCAAGTCTTGATGAGCCCTAAGACGCCCAAAACAAATGCTCATTATCGACTTTGCATTCAGATACCGAAAGATGCCTTCGGTCTAAAAAACGCTGGAGCTACCTACCAAAGAATGGTGGACGCGATCTTCAAGGATCACATAGAGAAATTGTTGAGGTCTATGTCGATGATATAGTAGTCAAAAGCAAAGCCGAGAGTCGCGCCATCGACCTCAAACTATTCTTCACCTCCTCGTCGGGCCAACCTCAAGCTCAATCCCCGTAAGGCACATTTGTGGTGAGGACGGTACCTGGGCTGGTTTCTCAAGAAGGCCCGAAAGCCAATCCTACCAAAGTGAAAACGGTGCTCGATACGCATATCCCAAAACCATCCGTGAAATACACAAACCACTCGGACGCCCCAGCCTCTAGCTTATTCCTATCTCGAAATGCCGAGTAGCGCTTCCCTTCTTCAAGATCCCGAGGAGAGCTCCATTTCACCGGCAGAAGAACACTGTGTCGCCCAGACAACTGGGAATATCTCGCCGACCGCCGACACTATCCGCCCCAAAGCGCGAAACTCTATCATTATATCCGGCCACCCTGGACGAGGCGATTAGTGTCAGATCGGTGCGAGATGAAAGGGACGACAACTCCCATCTATTTCATGAGCCGAGCTCTCAAAGGACCTAAACGAGGTACACCAACCTCGAGAAGGTAGCTCTGCCTCCGTGAACGCCAAGCGACGCCCGCCTTACTTCTCAAGCTCATTCTATCCAGTGTTAACTGACTTGCTTCTAAGACAAGTCTTATCAAACCGAGTCATCCGGGCTAATAGCTGTCGGGCACTGAACTCGCGAGCATGACATTTCATACTCCCCTGTGTCGGCTAAAGGTGGCAAGCCCTTGCGATTTCCGTGGAAGTCAACCATCGAGATCGCCTCTACCAATGAGGTCACTCCCACCCTCACGCGTAAGAACCCGACTTTGCACCACCCGCCGGATGTCGGCAGATGACGTGGACGGAGCTTCATGCAAGACGTAATGGAGCGGTATCCTTCTCCTCGCCCGTATAAGCAAGAAGTGACATACGCATGCGGCTACCTTCCCGACCACCAACAACGGTGGAATACTAAGCATTGATCTCTCGGACTCCGCCAGCAAAGGAATTGGAAAGTGGACAAAGTCCAGATATTTGAGATTCCTGTGTGTGGTAAACCGTATTAGGTACATACGAGGCTAAGAGGATCGAATGAAGCAAGACTTGAGAAGCGCAAAGAGACACGGCCTCATTCAGATACTTCAAGATTAATCAAATCCCACGGCGGAAAACAAATGAGCCGACATCCTTAGTAAATCGGCTTCATCATCAAAATCCGCCAAGAGGAAGTTCATTCCGTAAGATTGAGGCGCCTCGTATCGTCAAGTTATCTCGCAGGTCGAACTCAACCGACGACGCCCCTAAAAGCATATCCGAAGGGGCACACTACCTCGTGGATCGATCGAGGCCAAAAAGACGATGGCGAAATCCCAAAAGTATCTTATGTACAGGGCGCCTATACCGAAGTCTTACCTTCAACCCTCTCGAGTGCTCGGGCCGTAAGGTTCGATCACGTGCTCAATAAAATTCACCGAGGTCTTGGGGAAGTTACATCGGGTCGCGAGCTCTCTCAAAGAAGACGCCGAGGTCGGGATACTCACCGCCCACCTCACGCAAGATTCGGCCGAACTCGCCAAAAGCGCCCGGTGCCGATTCATTCCACAAATAAAAGCCGCGGATCGATCTAAGTAGTCCGCAGAGTCCACGACCTTTCATGCGCGGGATTGACATTGTTGGTCCGCTCGACCGAGCACCGTGTCAGCCGATACTTAGTCGTAGCCATAGACTACTTCACAGCGGGTCGAGGTCGAACCACTATCAAGCCTCACGAGCAGAGAATTCGCACTGTGGAAAAATATATCCGCCGCCGATACCGCACGCTCGGGTCTCTTTGACAACGCACCCACCAGACAAAAACTTCAAGGAGCAGTGCGAAGAACTTCAGATCGATCAACGCTTTCACCCTGTCGACACCCACAAGCGAATGGCCGCATCGAGGTCACCAACCGCACGATCGCATAAGGATTGTGAAGAGGCTGGACCGAGCTAAAGCGATCGGGCTGAAAATCTCCTCAAGTCCTTTGGTCCCACAGACCACACCTCGGACGTCGACTGAAACCCCTTTCACCGGGTTCACGGTATCGAGGTCACATATACCGAGAGATCGCCAAGCCCGCGACTCTTCACTTCGATCGCCGGAACGAGGAAGACTCATGAGCAAACCTCGACGCCTCAAGAGAAGTCACGAGCTAGCCTTCATAAACGAAGCCAAGTATAAAGCCCAGTCGCACGGTACTACAACAAAAGGGTCAAACTTCCGCGCTCCAAGTAGGCACCTCGTCCCACGAAATAATGGAAGCCCAAGAGAGCCGAAAGGCCTTAACAAGTCGATCCAATACGGAAGGCCCATACCGCAGTTCACGAACCTCGTAAGGGGCTTAAAGCTATCTCACTTATCCGATGGCGCTTATCCCCAAACCCAGCATATTTCTCATTTAAGGAGGTACTTTTACATAGTTTTGATTTCAGATCGCCTTTATGTTAGTCTCCTTATTGCCTTTGTCGGTGCGATGTCATATATTTGTTGAATAAAATATTTATTTTCCAATGAATATTTCATTTCGCTCATTTTATTCAGATGCGAACATCTATTCGATATATCAAGATTTAACCTTCACGGGGCCGCCTCACCTAAGATAAAAAAACCCACTAAGTAGGTACTCACTAAGCAGCCACACGACTCAGAGATTACTCATTGAATTGAACGCCTCAAAGGCAACACATACGACTACTCACTAGTTTGAAAGTCTACATGCATACATACAGATTACTCATTAAGTTGAAAAATCTACATGTATAAGACATCCAAAATGGATCTCACCAAATTATGGCAAAGTATACAAGATAAATACATTTACCACCAAACGAAGTCCTAAGCTATGTTTATACCTCTCAAGAGGAAAACGACACTTCAAACCAGTCTAAATACATTTATACCTACATACAAAGTCCCACACTATGTACGCTCATTCTGGTTTCCGGCTCACGCCGAGACTCACCAAGCCGAGATAATTTTGAACGAAGTCCCTGTGTCGTGATGGATACCCGAATAAACTCAGTGCCTTCCACCCAATCTACGAGGTGGCCCCACCGACCTGTTCCGGAGTAGTTTGACTGGCCGGGCGGATTCGCCCGGGAATTAACTCGCACCCGAGGCCACATCTCGACCCGTGAACTCGACGCCGGACCGTGACTATGCCTTGTCCCCGAGCTCTAGCCCTTCCACGCCGACCGGCGCCCGCTGCCCCTCCTCCGAACCGCCGGCCCGTCTCTATACGCCTCCATTGCCGATGGACCCATTTGACGGAGCACTTCGGCGTGATCGGCGAGAGCCTCCTCTTCGTGCTCTTCAATTATGGATCGCCGCCCATCAGTACGGGCGATGGGCGGGCATGGGCATGCGTCGCTTATGACGATCTCATACATCTCGCATGTATTTCGTGACGTAGTCGAGGCAGCCTTTAAAATTCTTGCTATTGGGACCTCCTCATCCCTCAATACCATGCCCTCCGCCAACAAGCTCGAACTCGATCGTCGGCTTCAGATATAGTCATTCCCCATCCGGCGGACGACCTTTTCGCACTCTTCATGCTCTTCCGAGATCCGAGCCGCATTCTCGCTGTCGCCAAGTCGCTCGCAGCGGCATCGTCGTCCGTGGATCACATCTGCAGAGCAATCGGCACCGGACTTCGAGACGGTAATCCTTAACTTTAACACCTCATTTTCAGCAAGGAGGCGGGCCACCTCAAGGTCGACCATGCAACTTTTGTTTCAGTCGGTGACAATGCCGAGCCGACGTCCATGTCGGCTAATACCGAGTCATTCGGCAGACCGACTCCTCCAATGTGCCACCTCTTCGTCCTTCTCGGCCAGATCACCCCGACTTCTTTCGGCTTTGTTAGCGTCATGATCCAAATCAAGTATCGAGGTGAAGAACGCTAGAAATAAAACAATGACAAGGCATTTTAAAAGATATGTCTATTATTATTCAAAATGGGAGTTTGTACAACACCGGTCCTATCGATCCCGGCAAATCATCCTATTACAATGGGTCCACCGACTGTGCTCATTAGTGATTGCCGACCCTCCGACCTCCCCACTGGGCTGCTCACGCCGCTCTTCCGTTGGTTGCCGATCCGCGGAAGAGACGTCCGAGCTTGACTGCCGCCTGCTTTGGTCCTCAACTCAAAGCAAGGAAGGCTCGGAAGCTCTAAGTCTTCATCTTCCTTGCACCGAAAGTTACGACCTCCGCCGTGAGCTGAGGCGTAAGACGCCAAGGCATCCACCACGGAAAGAGGTCGCCGTAGGGAAAAACGCTTGTTAACCCTCGCCCGAGGATCTATCTTGGGTGTTTAATTCACCATACATCGATTATAAACCTAGCATGCGTCTATATAATTAAATCGCAACACGTTGGGGTTTTCACGTGTTTACCTTTGATGCGAAGAGGTCGATGGAACGAGATGAACGGATCGAACGGATCGGACTCGTGCTTTGACCTTCCTGATCGTATCCGGTTGCCCAATCTCCAACGTCGGTGAGGACGATCTATGGAGAATACTACAAGAAATCACCCTATGCTCTTCAAATAAAATTCTCGAAAATTTTCTCTCAATGTATACGAGATGGTCGAAAATCTTGCTCTCAATATGCGAGCATTAACTGACATTATCTCATACCTTATATTTATAATGCACTACCTTAATCCTATATGGAATATTACCATAATCCTATATGGAATATTACCATAATCCTATATGGAATATTACCATACTCTTGGGATTATTTCCATACTCTTGAGATTATTTCCATACTCAAGATTATTACCATAATCTTATATGGAAAGGATCTATGCATATACCATAAATATAATTATATCCTTGTGGATAAAGAGAATAAAATCTCGCCAATCGAGCAATAGGGCGTGATTTTCCTCGATACTACGAACTGGATGGGCCGACCAGAGGATAAAATGCAAGGAATAAAGATGGGCCTCAAATAAATTAATTATCTTATGTTCACCCGAACATAAATTAATTTATAAACATTCGATCATGCCACTAGAGAAAGAATGTCGACTTACCCTTTATTACCGGGTTGAGTCGGGCTTGCACTTAGACATTACGAATCCGTGATTTAAGATATCGAACGTCCATTAATCATTTCTAGCAATCGATCGCTAAAACGATTAATAACTTCATTTCCTTAAGTAGTACCACTCAACCTTATTATTGTACTTGAGCTAACTCAACTGCGCAGGTTTAGTACAATAAACCTTTGAGCTCCTTAAGGGACGCCATCATCCTAAACGGATACGGTGACTGACATGATAACTAGCGTGACATACAAGATCGCCACTACCCAAGATCACGGAGAATCTTGGGTTAGAACATATAACCCTCACTCATAACAAGTCAAAGTGATGGTCAAGAACTCATACTCACCTAATACCTTATCGAGGTTTAGATCATCGTAAGTCACCGAGATCTTGGTTCTTCACGACGGTCGAAAGAAGAACTCATCTCAACGTGATCCTTCAATACGCCGAGACGTGCATCAAAGATAGACAAGTAACTAAGTCAAGTCACTTCTTATCTATACTGCACCTCAAACCGACAACTCGTCCTTAAGTCGTCTCAACCAGTGAAACTTTTTATATCTCATTAAACGACCAATCATACGACTTGTGATCTTCTACACAATCGTATGATCTAACTTATATATGAGATAAGGGGACACGGATATATGCAATCAAGTATTCAAATCGGATAGGAGATTGTAATAGTGGTAACGAGAAACATTGTATACAAGCTCAACCAAACGCTTTCAAAGATACAAATCCAACAATCTCCCACTTATACTAAAGCAAACTTTTAGTATACAATGTGTCTTTCTACTAGCTATTACAAACAACCATCACTTTGCTTCTCCCACTTATACAAAAGTTTTTTCTAAGTGGGTGCCATCAACGCAATCCAAGTCCTCTAACGTGTTCATCGTAGACTTTTGCGGCGAGTTTCTTCGTGAATGGATCCGCTAGATTTTCCATCGTATCAATCTTTTCAATCAAAGACGTCACCGCCTCTAACGATTTCTCGTATGACATGGTACTTTCTCTCTATGTGTTTTGTCGCTTGTGGGTCCGTGGTTCCTTCTCGAGTCACATCGCACCCGAGTTATCACAAAGAACTATGATACTCTTGGGCAAACCGGTGTACCACACCTAGATCCATGAGGTGGTTCTTGAACCATACTGACCTCATTAGAAGCCTCCGGCGGCTACATATTCGGCTTCCATGGTAGAGTCCGCAATGCATCGCCGCCAGACTCACTTGAGGATACGGCTCCACCTCCCAAGGTAAACACATGGCCCGAGGTCGACTTTTTCTCATCACGGTCGACTTGGAAACCGAAATCAGATAACCCAAAGGCATTAGACTATCTCGCATGGTAAACTAGCCTATAATCTCGAGTCCTTTCCGGTGCTTGAGTATATGCTTCTTCATGATCCAATGAGCTTGTCGAGGTTGGACCGATATCTAGCTACTATGCCACCGAATAGCGGATATCGGACTCGTGCATAGCATTGCGTGCATGAGACTTCCTACGGCGCGGGCGTAAGGAACTTGTCTCATTCCTCTCTCCTTTGCGATCATGGGTGGCTGCGTCTTAGATAAAGAACGCCATATCCGAAAGGTAGCAATCCTTTCTTGGCGGTCTCGTACTAAAGCGAGTAATCACAAGATCAATGTAAGGCGCTGAGATAAGCTCAACATTTTCTTCTTGCGATCTCGGTAAACCTTGATCCCAAGAATGTACGCTACATCTCCTAAGTCTTTCATTTGAAACCGATCGGATAGCCAACTTTACGTCGATAATGACTTCACGTTGTTGCCAACTAGAAGGATGTCATCTACATAAAGTGCAAGAAATACCACATCACTGTTGACATCTAACCATACACACAACTCGCTAGGCAACTGGGTAAATCCATAGACTTTACCACCTGTCAAAGCGAAGTTCCATGATCGGAGGCTCGCTAAGTCCATAAATGGACTTCTTAAGCTTCCATACTAGATGCTCTTCACCCTTACCACATAACCTTGAGTGTTGTCAGCACATAGATGTCTCTACCTTCCCGAGTAACAGTTTAGAAAAGCGGTTTTAACATCCATTTGCCAAACCTCTGGGTTCAAGTGGGCTGCTATGGCTAGAAGAATTTCGATGGACTTGAGCATTGCTGCTGTGCTAAAGGTCTCATCGAAATCGATGCCCTCAATCTGAGTGTACCCTTTATGCCACAAGCACGGCTTTGAAAGTCGAAACCTCTCCATCGGAATCTCTTCCTCTCAGATATCCACTTTTACCTACGGCTTCCTCGCCATCTGGTAGAGGTGTCTTTCATATCATCCATAGCCGTTATGGACTCCATTTCTAAGTCCATAGCGGTGTGCGATCTTGCATCAATATCTTGTATCGCCTCCTTGTATGTCCATGGGTCGATTATCGCATGTTAAATCTGCTGGGACTAAATCCAAGATTCACCCACGAACATAAATCGCTCGGGTTGACGAACAACCCTCCCACTACGACGAGGTTCTCAGCACAATGGCGGCGGTGGGTGCGAGATACTTGTGGTTCTCTAACTTGCACAACTTGTGTGTAGGTACCACTTAGACGGTCGGTATCTCCGGTGGAACTCGACCCACTTCAATTTCTTGAAGTATCGGTGTCGATCCTCCCACTGACTCGACATCTCGCACCTTGGCCTAATCGGTGGTGGAATACGATCATCTTCTAATTCTTGAAGAATGATTTCAACTTTGGACTTATGATTTTCATGTAGTCCTCTTCTAAGAATCGAGCATTAGTCTTAATAATGACCTTCCGATCCTTAGGACTATAGAATAAACCACCTTCGCGTTCTCTAGGATAGCCAATAAATGACCTTGCGTCGGATCTAGCCTCCAACTTGTCGCCTTCTTGTTCAAAGACATGTCGGATGCCCATATCCTTATGTGGCTTAAATCGGGCATGCCAAACCACAACTCGAAGCGGTCTTTTCGATCGACTTGGACGGTACTTAGATTTAGCAAGTATGCATTGCTTTCTAAGGCATACCCCCGTAATCTAAATAGGCAATGTAGCATAACTCATCATAGATCTAACCATTTCCAAAAGTCCTATTTCTTCGCCCGACACACCATTTTGTTGTGGTGTGCTGCAGTGAAATCTTGCTGGGATGTAATCCCACACTCACTAGATAGTCCATAAACTCACATCGAGGTATTCGCCACCGCGATCGGACCATGATGACTTGATACTCTTACTCAGCTTCGTCTCACTTCCGCCTTAAACTCTTTGAATTTCTCAAAGCATTGGACTTGCGGTGAGCGGTATATGTATCCGCACTTAGTAATCGTCGATGAAAGTGACAAAATACTGTACATTCTCCACGAGCTTGTGTGGACATTGGTCCACAGTCGAACGGACTAACTCCAACATTTCTTTGGCTCTATAACCCCCGCTTTGAAGGTGCGGTCGACATCTTACCTTCTATATCAGAGTTCGCGGTGGGAGCAGATGGCGTGAGATCACTGAACGCCCATTCTTAGCCGCTTTGGATCCTATTTAGATTGATGTGACCTAATCTAAGATGCCGAGAAAAAGTAGAGTCATCTTGCTAAGAGAACTTTCTCTTTTAGGTTTGATGAAGATGCAACATAGTTATAGGTATTATATTTTGCGTAAATAGTATAAAGCTTAATTATATAGGTGCCAACACGTATAACCCGTCATTTCTTATGATAGAAACACCACTATCAAAAATAACGTAATATCCATGAGTAAATAATTTGAAACAGAAACAAGGTTCCGCCGAAATCCGGCACATATAAAACGTCTTTCAAAACTAAAGCTGTTGTCCCAAAACATAAAGAAACATCTCCAACCGCAATGACTTGACTTTCGCGTTGCCTATGGAGATCGTTATCTCGCCATCAAACAGCTTCTCTTGTCGCGGGAACCCTGCAGTGTAACAAACATGATCGATTCGCCAGATCTACTACCCAAGAATGGGTAGAACAAGTCGCTAAACATGTTTCCGTTACTAAAGCAAACAGCGTGACTGAGCCTTCGAGCATAGGGCACTTGGCCTTCCAATGCCCGATCTTACAAGACTGAAGCACTTGCCTTCTCCTTTGCTTCTTCTGCCTCCGGTGTAACCATGTTCTTGCTCCCATTCTCCCACTATTTCCTCGCTTACCACCTTTGGCACCCCTTTTCTATTTCCATTTTGCAACGAAAATTTTGGGCCCTTAGATGTGCTAGCAAGAGCATGTGCCCTTTTCCCATAACTCCTTCCGACAGCGAGATCATTAAACAACCGACTAAGTGTAAACTCGGTCTTGCTCGTGATTGCATTCACGAAAGTTCTCAAAAGACTTGGGCGGTGTGTTGAGGATGATATCGACCTTAACCGCCGGTCAATACCTCCTCCCAACCGATCAAGACTATCCATGAGATGAGTCATGGGAGACATGTTCATGGACCGAACTTCCTTCTTCCATCTTACACGCCAAGATTTCTCTCATTGTATGGGCGGATCGTCCGATCCGACCGCCCAAACTTACTCGAGACTTGACCAAATATCGATCGCATCGCCGCCATCGATCGATGCGGTACTGCAAGCTTTGGACATCGTAGTCATCATATAGCATTTAGCCATATTGTTTGACTTATTCCAAAGTCTCGCTTGACTCTCGCTCGTTAGTCGATCGTCGATGAAGCATCGGGTTTAGGAGTAGTGAGAACAAACATGTGTTCTTCAAATGATAAGAACATATTCCATGTTTCGCTTCCACTCGATGAAATTTTGACGGATAACGGATTTTGTGCGAGCATATTGATAATCGGCGTAAGAGACATATACGAACGATAATGTAAAACACGTAAGCATACGATCGCAAATAATTACGTATGATAATATTGTAACCTTTGATAAAACAATATTAATGAAACCTCCAATCGCCCAAGAATCCCATACGAAGCCACGTGTGATCGTTTACACACGAACCCCCGACTGCACTAAAATATACCTTTTAGTCGCTTAATTTCAATCCATGTCAACTTATCCTTACGACAAATGAAATTAACGATTGGACCTTACTGAACCACATCACTATCGCGAAGGACTTGGCGGAAGTTGTACTTGAGGTGATGTCTAAGCAATGACCACAATTTTAACGTGAAGATGAATTCTTAGAATTGGTATACTCACTCGGACCGTACCGCCCAATTCAAATTCTTTTGTTATCTCATTTATATCTATCTCTAGAGAACTTATGAAAATCGCACATGAAGCCCGCGCGTGTGGGCGCCATTACATGAAACTCCCACTTCTCAATAGATTTAAAATGTTTTATTTAGAAATCTCATCTAACAAACTTATGATAAGCAAGTGCAAGCAAGCGCGTGTGGGCGTTTACTCACGGTCGTCTCACTTTGTTTAGAGATAAAAAGTGGAGGTCTTGACATTTTAATTTGAAAAATTAATTTGTCGGGTTAACGCTTAGTCTTTTTATTCAAAAGGTTTGTCCATGCGATCACGTAATCCTAGCATGCTTTTCTATAGAACTCAACATATAAAACATGCTCATGTAATTCTAAAATATACTTGATAAACGCGATAAACCTAGCATGCTTACTATGCGCGTCCAATTCGTAAAACACATAAAGGTTTGTCAACGTAATATAAACATACATAGCATGCTACTGCGTAAATTAAACATCCACGACATGCATATGAGCGATAAAATAAAATAAAGCGCTCATCGCGCCCAATCGTGAAACCCTGCATATTTAAATCTAATATATTACATAGATTTACAAAATATGAAATAAACTTGAACGGACCTCGCGTGCCCGCACGGACCGGATTCAACAATTGGGCCTCGCGTGCGGGCACGGGCCGGAAAACCGGAAAAATGGTCCGGCGGGTCGGCCCAAAATGTCTTTGGGCGCGCGCAGGCGAGGCCCGCCGCTACAGCTCTTGCGTGCGCCGCTCACAGCGTGTTCTCGCGGGCTACCTGTGATGCAATCGACCGCGACCCGTCGAAAACGCGTCTTGGCGCCACGCCCGAGCGCCAAACCGTAGGAAAACGTATGTTAACCCTCGCCCAGGATCCATCTTGGGTGTTTAATTCACCATACATTGATTATATACCTAGCATGCGTCTATATAATTAATTGCAACACGTAGGGTTTTCCGTGTTTACCTGGATCCGTCGAGGGTGGATCGAATCGGGATGAGCGGATCGAACGGTCGAGACTCGTGCTGACCTTGGATCGTATCCGGTTGCCCAATCTCCAACGTCGAGTGAGGGCGATCTATGGAGAATGCTTGGGAAAATCACCCAATGCTCTTATGGAATTTCCGAAATTCTCTCTCAATTTCTTGTGAGATGGACGAAAATTCTATGATGATTAATGAACATTAACCTGTGACTTTATCTCATACCTTATATTTATAATGCACTACCTTAATCCTATATGGAATATTACCATAATCCTATATGGAATATTACCATAATCCCATATGGAATATTACCATACTCTTAGGATTATTTCCACACTCTTAGATTATTTCCATACTCTCAAGATTATTACCATAATCTTATATGGAAAGGATCTATGCATATACCATAAATATAATTATATCCTTGTGGATAAAGAGAATAAAATCTTGCCATAGAGAGACATAGAGGCGCCGATTTTCCTCCAACTAACGGGCTTGGATAGGCCGACCAGTGATCAATCTGAGGAATAAAGATGGGCCTCAAATAAATTAATTATCTTATGTTCACCCGAACATAAATTAATTTATAAACATTCGATCATGCCACTAGAGAAAGAATGTTGACTTACCCTTTATTACCGAAGTTGAGTCGGGCTTGCACTTAGACATTACGAATCCCGTATTTAAGATATCGAACGTCCATTAATCATTTATAGCAATCGATCGATTAAAACGACACAACTTCATTTCCTTAAGTAGTACCACTCAACCTTATTATTGTACTTGAGCTAACTCAACTCGCAGGGTTTAGTACAATAAACCTTTGAGCTCCTTATGGGACGCCATCATCCTAAACGGATACGGTGACTCGACATGATAACTAGCGTGACATACAAGATCGCCACCACCCAAGATCGGAGAATTGGTTAGAACATATAACCTCACTCATAACAAGTCAAAGTGATGGTCAAGAACTCATACTCACCTAATACCTTATCGAGGTTTAGATCATCGTAAGTCACCGAGATCTTGGTTCTTCACGACGGTCGAAAGAAGAACACATCTCACCGTGATCCTTCAATACGTCGAGACGCACCAAAGCATAGACAAGCAACTAAGTCAAGTCACTTCTTATCTATATCGCATCCTAAACCGACAACTCGTCCTTAAGTCGCCTCACCGGAAACTTTTATATCTCATTGCTTGACCAATCATACGCACTTCGTGATCTTCTACACACCGTATGATCTAACTTATATATGAGATAAGGGACACGATATATGCAATCAAGTATTCAAACGGATAGGAGATTGTAATAGTGGTAACAGGAAACATTGTATACAAGCTCAACCAAACCTGCTTTCAAGATACAAATCCAACAATCTCCCACTTATACTAAAGCAAACTTTAGTATACAATGTGTCTTTCTACTAGCTATTACAAACAACCATCACTTTGCTTCTCCCACTTATACAAAAGTTTCCTTTCTAAGTGGGTGCCATCGCGCAATCCAAGTCCTCTAACGTGTCCATCGTAGACTTTTTGCGGCAGCTCTTCGTGAATGGATCCGCTAGATTTTCCGTCGATCAATCTTTTCAATCAAGACGCCACCTCGCTCTAACGATTTCTCGTATGACATGGTACTTTCTCTCTATGTGTTTGGTCGCTTGTGGGTCCGTGGTTCCTTCGAGTTTGCACATCGCACCGAGTTATCACAAGAAACTATGATACTCTGGGCAAACCAGTACCACATCTAGATCCATGAGGTAGTTCTTGAACCATACAGCCTCCTTAGAAGCCTCCGGCGGCTACATATTCGGCTTCCATGGTAGAGTCCGCAATGCATCGCCGCTTTGCACTCCGCCAGATACGGCTCCACCTCCCAAGGTAAACACATAGCCCGAGGTCGACTTTTTCTCATCACGGTCGCTTGGAACCGAGTCTCAGATAACCCAAAGGCATTAGACTATCTGCATGGTAAACCAGCCTATAATCTCGAGTCCTTTCGTGTACTTGAGTATATGCCATCAGCATCGATGAGCTTGTCCGTGGTTAGATCGATATCTAGCTACTATGCCTACCGCATAGCGTATATCGGGCCTCGTGCATAGCATTGCGTCATGAGACTTCCTACGGCGGGCGTAGCGAACTTGTCTCATTTCCTCTATCTCCTTTGCAACACAGGTGATCGTTTTAGATAAAGGAACGCCACGTCCGAAAGGTAGCAATCCTTTCTTGGCGGTCTGCATACTAAAACGAGTAATCACAAGATCAATGTAAGACGCCCGAGATAAGCTCAACATTTTCTTCTTGCGATCTCGAGAAACCTTGATCCCAAGAATGCTGCAGATCTCCTAAGTCTTTCATTTGAAACCGATCGGATAGCCAACTCTTTACGCCTCGATAATGACTTCACGTTGTTGCCAACTAGAAGGATGTCATCTACATAAAGTGCAAGAAATACCACATCACCGCTGACATCTAACCGACACACACAACTCTCGCTAGGCAACCTGGTAAATCCATAGACTTTACCACCGTCAAAGCGTAAGTTCCATGATCGGGAGGTTCGCTAAGTCCATAAATGGACTTTAAGCTTCCATACTAGATGCTCTTCACCCTTACCACATAACCTTCGGTTGTTTGCATATAGATGTCTCTACCTTCCTCAAGGTAACCGCTTAGAAAAGCGGTTTTAACATCCATTTGCCAAACCTCTGGGTTCAGTGGGCTGCTATGGCTAGAAGAATTTCGATGGACTTGAGCATTGCTACAGCGAAAAGGTCTCATCGAATCGATGCCTCAATCTGAGTGTACCCTTTCGCCACAAGCCCGGCTTTAAAAGCGAAACCTCTCCATCGTAATCTCTCTTCCTCAGATATCCACTTACTACCTACGGCTTCCTCGCCATCCGGTAGAGGTGTCTTTCATATACATCCATAGCCGTTATGGACTCCATTTCTAAGTCCATAGCGGTGTGCCATGATCTTGCATCTATATCTCAGACGCCTCCTCAGATGTCCATGGGTCGATTATCGCATGTTCGTCTGCCGACTAAACCAAGATTCACCCACGAACATAAATCGCTCGGGTTGACGAACAACCTCCCACTACGACGAGGTTCTACAGCACAATGGCAACGATGGGTGCAGATACTTGTGGTTCTCTAACTTGCACAACTTGTCGTGTAGGTACCACTTGACGGTCGGTATCTCCAAGTGGAACTCGACCCACTTCAATTTCTTGAAGTATCCGTGTCGATCCTCCCACTGACTCGACATCTCGCACCTTCGCCTAATCGGTGGTGGAATCGATCATCTTCTAATTTTGAAGAATGATTTCAACTTTGGACTTATGATTTTTCATGTAGTCCTCTTCTAAGAATCGAGCATTAGTGCTAATAATGACCTTCGATCCTTAGGACTATAGAATAAACCACCTTCGCTCCTCTAGGATAGCCAATAAACAGCCTTGCGTCGGATCTAGCCTCCAACTTGTCGCCCTTCTTGTTCAAAGACATTGCCGGATCGCCCATATCCTTATGTGGCTTAAACCGGGCTTCATACCCAAACCACAACTCGAAGGGGTCTTTTCGACCGACTTGGGCTGGCATTAGATTTAGCAAGTATGTCACCGCCTCTAAGGCATATCCCCGTAATCGAAATAGGCAATGTAGCATAACTCATCATCGATCTAACCATTTCCAAAAGAGTCCTATTTCTTCGCCCGACACACCATTTTGATGTGGTGTGCCCGTGAAGTCTTGTTGAGATGTAATCCCACATTTCACTAGATAGTCCATAAACTCGTTATCGAGGTATTCGCCACCGCGATCGGACCATGATGACTTGATACTCTTACCTAGCTTCGCTCCACTTCCGCCTTAAACTTTGAATTTCTCAAAGCATTCGCACTTCGCGGTGAAGCGGTATATGTATCCGCACCTTGAGTAATCGCCAATGAAAGTGACAAAATACTGCACCCTCCACGAGCTTGTGTGGACATCGGTCCACACGTCGAAATGGACTAACTCCAACATTTCTTTGGCTCTATAACCCTTCGCTTTGAAGGGTCCGGTCGACATCTTACCTTCTATATGAGATTCGCAGATCGGGAACGGAGTAACCGTGAGATCACCCAACGCCCATTCTTAGCCGCCTTTGGATCCTATTTAGATTGATGTGACCTAATCTAAGATGCCGAGAAAAGTAGAGTCATCTTCTAAGAAAACTTTCTCTTTTGGGTTTGATGAAGATCAACATAGTTATAGGTATTATGTTTTGCGAAATAGTATAAAGAGAATTATATAAAGAGCCAACACGAGATAACTTCGTCATTTCTTATGATAGAAACACCACTATCAAAAATAATGTATATCCATGAGTAAATAATTTGAAACGAAACAAGGTTCCTACCGAAAATCCGCACATATAAACGCCTTTCAAAACTAAAGCTGTTGTCCCAAAACATAAAGAAACATCTCCAATTGCAACAGCTTCGACTTTCGCTGTTGCCCATGGAGATCGTTATCTCGCCATCAAACAGCCTCCCTTGTCGCAGAACCCACGCAGTGTAACAAACATGATCGGGCTATACCAGATCTACTACCCAAGAATGGGTAGAACAAGTCGCTAAACATGTTTCACATTAAAGCAAGCACAGCGTACTGAGCCTCGAGCATAGGGCACTTGGCCTTCCAATGCCCGCCTTGCCAAGACTTGAAGCACTTGCCTTCTCCTTCGCTTCTTCAAGCCTCCGGTGGCAACCATGTTCTTGCTCCCATTACTCCCACTATTTCCTTGCCTCTACCACCTTTGGCACCCCTTTCTATTTCCATTTGGGATGAAAATTTTGGGCCCTTAGATGTGCTAGCAAGAGCATGTGCTCCTTTTCCCATAACTCCTTCCGCAAAGAACGAGATCATTAAGCAACCGACTAAGTGTAAACTCGGTCTTGCTCATGATCGCATTCACGCGAAAGTTCTCAAAAGACTTGGGCGGTATTGAGGATGATATCGACCTTGGCTCACAACAATACCTCCTCCCAACCGATCAAGACTATCCATGAGATGAGTCGTGGAGACATGTTCATGGACCGAACTTCCTTCTTCCATCTTACACGCCAAGATTTCTCTCATTGTGGGCGCGATCGTCCGATCCGATCGCCCAAACTTACTCTCGAGACTTGACCAAATATCGATCGCGTCACCATCGACCGATGTTTGCGGTGCAAGCCTTTGGACATCGTAGTCATCATATAGCATTTAGCCGTATTGTTCGACTTATTCCAAAGTCTCGCTTGACTCTCGGCTTTCATTAGTCGATCGTCGATGGGGCATCGGGTTTAGGAGTAGTGAGAACAAACATGTGTTCTTCAAATGATAAGAACATATTCCATGTTTCGCTTCCACTCGATAAAATTTGGACCGGATAACGGATTTTGTGCGAGCATATTGATAATCGGTAAGAGACATATCTCGAAACGATAATGTAAACACATAAGCATACGATCGCAAATAATTGTAACAATAATATTGTAACCTTTGATAAAACAATATTAATTGAAACCTCCAATCGCCCAAGGAATTCCACATGCAAGCCACGCGCGTGTGGGCGTTTATACGAACCCCTCGACCGCACTAAAATATACCTTTAGTCGCTTAATTTCAATCATGTCAACTTATCCTTATGACAAATGAAATTAATGATTGACCTTACTAGACCACATCACTATCGCAAGAAGGGACTTCATGAAGTTGTACTTGAGGTGATGTCTAAGCATTGACCACAATTTTAACAACAGAGAATGAATTCTTAGAATTGGTATACTCACTCGGACCATACCGCTTCCAATTCAAATTTTTGTTATCTCATTTTATATCTATCTCTAGAGAACTTATGAAAATCGCACACATGCAAGCCACAGCGTGTGGACGTTTACACGTGAAACTCCCACTTCTAAATAGATTTAAAATGTTTTATTTAGAAATCTCATCTAACAAACTTATGATAAACAAGTGCAAGCAAGCCACGCGCGTGGGCGTTTACTCACGAAGCGCCTCACTTTGTTTAGAGATCAAAAGTGGAGGTCTTGACATTTTAATTTGAAAATTAATTTGTCGGGTTGCTTGCTTAGTCTTTTTATTCAAAAGGTTTGTCCATGCGAATCACGTAATCCTAGCATGCTTTTCTATAGAACTCAACATGTAAAACATGCTCGCAGAATTCTAAAATATGCTTGATAAACGCGATAAACCTAGCATGCTTACTATGCGCATCCAATTACGTAAAACACTTAAAGGTTTGTCAACGTAATATAAACATACATAGCATGCTACTTGCATTATTTAAACATCCACGACATGCATATGAACGATAAAAATAAAATAAACGCTCATCGCGCCTGATCGTGAAACCCGTACATTTAAATCTAATCTATTACATAGATTTACAAAGTCAATATTTAAACTTCAACAGGCCTCGCGTGCGGGCACGGACCGATTCAACAATTGGGCCTCGCGTGCGGGCACGGGCCGGAAAATCTGAAAACGGGTCCGGGCCGGTCGGCCCAAAATGCCTTGGGCAGCTGGGGCCAAGGCCCACCGCGCGCCGCCTCTTGCGTCGCCGCTGCCAGCGTGTTCTCGCGGGCTACCGCTGATCGCAATGCGACGCGACCCGCCGAAACGCGTCGCACGCCGCCCGAGCGCCGAGCGTCTGCCGAGACGTCGTCGCCCGTGTCGAAACCGCGACCAGCGATCGCTTTCGCCGCCGGGTTTCGCGTGCGACGCGCCCCGTCGCCCGCTAGCTCGCCGCCGCTGCTTTCGCCGCCGCACCGCGATCGCCGATCGCCGCGCGTGGCGCCAGGGATCTCGTCTTGCGACGCGCGCCTGCCGCCCGTGCCCTCGCGATCGCCCTAGCGACCGCGAGGCTCGGCCGCGAGATACCTCCCGAACAACGCCGAGACTGTTTTTCCGTCGTTTTGCTTCTTCGTTCTTTCGTCTTCGTTCTTTACGTATAAGATTTACATAATAAAATCTAATCTAACCACGGATTTTCTCGTGGTGTAAAAACAAAACCAACAAAACAATGAACGAGCCACGATGAACGACAAATCCACAATTATTAAAACGCACGTAATAATCAAACGTGAATTAATCCAACAGAGCCAAGATTCGATCCTGTGCTCGATACCAATGTAGGAAAACGATGTTAACCCTCGCCCGAGGATCCATCTTGGGTGTTTAATTCACCATACATTGATTATATACCTAGCATGCGTCTATATAATTAATTGCAACACGTAGGGGTTTTCTCGTGTTTACCTTTGGATCTGTCGAGGTGGATCGAACGGGATGAACGGATCGAACGGTCGAGACTCGTGCTTTGACCTTCCGGATCAGTATCCGGTTGCCCAATCTCCAACGCCGAGTGAGGACGATCTATGGAGAATGCTTCGGAAAATCACCCAATGCTCTTATGGAATTCTCGAAAATTCTCTCTCAATTTCTTGTGAGATGGACGAAAATTCTATGATGATTAATGAACATTAACCTAGACTTTATCTCATACCTTATATTTATAATGCACTACCTTAATCCTATATGGAATATTACCATAATCCTATATGGAATATTACCATAATCCTATATGGAATATTACCATAATCTTAGGATTATTTCCATACTCTCAAGATTATTACCATAATCTTATATGGAAAGGATCTATGCATATACCATAAATATAATTATATCCTTGTGGATAAAGAGAATAAAATCTTGCCAGAGAGACATAGAGGCGCGATTTTCCTCCAAATAACGGGCTGGATGGGCCACCAGGGATCAAATGCAAGGAATAAAGATGGGCCTCAAATAAATTAATTATCTTATGTTCACCGTAACATAAATTAATTTATAAACATTCGATCATGCCACTAGAGAAAGAATGTTGACTTACCCTTTATTACCGAAGTTGAGTCGGGCTTGCACTTAGACATTCTGAATCCCGTATTTAAGATATCGAACGTCCATTAATCATTTATAGCAATCATCGCTTAAAACGATTAATAACTTCATTTCCTTAAGTAGTACCACTCAACCTTATTATTGTACTTGAGCTAACTCAACTGCGGGGTTTAGTACAATAAACCTTTGAGCTCCTTAAGGGACGCCATCATCCTAAACGGATACGGTGACTCGACATGATAACTAGCGTGACATACAAGATCGCCACCACCCAAGATGGAGAATCTTGGGTTGGAACATATAACCTCACTCATAACAAGTCAAAGTGATGGTCGACAACTCATACTCACCTAATACCTTATCGAGGTTTAGATCATCGTAAGTCACCGAGATCTTGGTTCTTCACGACGGTCGGAAGAAGAACACATCTCATCGTGATCCTTCAATACGTCGTAGACGTACCGGATAGACAAGCAACTAAGTCAAGTCACTTCTTATCTATACTGCGGCTAAACCGACAACTCGTCCTTAAGTCGCCCGGTGTGAAACTTTTATATCTCATTAAGCTTGACCAATCATACGGACTTCGTGATCTTCTACACAATCGTATGATCTAACTTATATATGAGATAAGGACACGATATATGCAATCAAGTATTCAAATCGGATAGAGATTGTAATAGTGGTAACAGAAACATTGTATACAAGCTCAACCAAACCGCTTTCAAGATACAAATCCAACACAAACGTCGCCGAGACGTCGTCGCCCAGCGTCGAAACTTCGCGACCATGCGAGTACGCTCATGGCCGGTCGCCGCGCAACGCACGCCCGTCGCCCGCTAGCTCGCTCGCTTGCCGCGGCCGTATCTCGCGATCGCCGATAGCTCGATTGCTCGCATGGCGCCAGGATCTCGTCGTGCGAACGCACGCGCTGCGCCGCGCCCGCGATCGCCTCGCGACCGCGAGGCTCGCTCGCGAGATACCGCCCGACGATCGCCGAGCTATCTCGCTTTTCCGTCGTTTCGTTCTTCGTTCTTTCGTCTTCGTTCTTCTTTACGATAAGATTTACATGATAAAATCTAATCTAACCACGGATTTTCTCGTGGTGTAAAAAAAAAATCCGACAAAATAATAAACGAGCCACGATGAACAGCGGATCCACAATTAAATAAACGCACGTAATAATCAAACGTGAATTAATCCAGCGAGCCAAGATTCGATCCCGTGCTCGATACCAATGTAGGAAAGCGTTTGTTAACCCTCGCCCGAGGATCTATCTTGGGTGTTTAATTCACCATACATTGATTATAAACCTAGCATGCGTCTATATAATTAAATCGCAACACGTTGGGGTTTTCACGTGTTTACCTTTGGATCTGAAGAGGTCGATGGAACGAGATGAACGGATCGAACGGATCGGACTCGTGCTTTGACCTTCTGGACTGTATCCCGGTTGCCCAATCTCCAACGTCGAGTGAGGACGATCTATGGAGAATACTACAAGAAATCACCCTATGCTCTCTTCAAATAAAATTCTCGAAAATTTTCTCTCTCAATGTATATGAGATGGCCGAAAATCTTGCTCTCAATATGTGAGCATTAACCTAGACATTATCTCATACCTTATATTTATAATGCACTACCTTAATCCTATATGGAATATTACCATAATCCTATATGGAATATTACCATAATCCTATATGGAATATTACCATAATCCTATATGGAATATTACCATAATCCTATATGGAATATTACCATACTCTTAGGATTATTTCCATACTCTTAGGATTATTTCCATACTCTCAAGATTATTACCATAATCTTATATGGAAAGGATCTATGCATATACCATAAATATAATTATATCCTTGTGGATAAAGAGAATAAAATCTTGCCAATCGAGCAATAGGGGCGCGATTTTCCTCGATTACTTTCGGGCCTGGATGGGCCAACCAGGATCAAATGCAAGGAATAAAGATGGGCCTCAAATAAATTAATTATCTTATGTTCACCCGAACATAAATTAATTTATAAACATTCGATCATGCCACTAGAGAAAGAATGTTGACTTACCCTTTATTACCGAAGTTGAGTCAGCTTGCACTTAGACATTACGAATCCCGTATTTAAGATATCGAACGTCCATTAATCATTTCTAGCAATCATTGCTAAAACGATTAATAACTTCATTTCCTTAAGTAGTACCACTCAACCTTATTATTGTACTTGAGCTAACTCAACCTGCGGGGTTTAGTACAATAAACCTTTGAGCTCCTTAAGGGGCGCCATCATCCTAAACGGATACGGTGACTCGTCTGAGATAACTAGCGTGACATACAAGACCTCGCCACCACCCAAGATGCGGAGAATCTTGGGTTAGAACATATAACCCTCACTCATAACAAGTCAAAGTGATGGTCGAAACTCATACTCACCTAATACCTTATCGAGGTTTAGATCATCGTAAGTCACCGAGATCTTGGTTCTTCACGACGGTCGAAAGAATAACTCATCTCATCGTGATCCTTCAATACGTCGAGAGCGTACCAAAGCATAGACAAGTAACTAAGTCAAGTCACTTCTTATCTATCTGCGACTAAACCGACAACTCGTCCTTAAGTCGTCTCGGTTTGTGAAACTTTTATATCTCATTAAACTTGACCAATCATACGGACTTCGTGATCTTCTACACAATGTATGATCTAACTTATATATGAGATAAGGGACACGATATATGCAATCAAGTATTCAAATCGATAGGAGATTGTAATAGTGGTAACAGGAAACATTGTATACAAGCTCAACCAAACTGCTTTCGATATACAAATCCAATCGCCCCGTGATTATGCGAGCATAATTCTGCCGACCTCCGGTGGTCGACCTCAACCCAACCGTTTTGGGCCTTGTCAAATCTGGTCTCTCGCCGCCAACTTCTCCAGTGGGCACAAATCACCTCCGGCCTCATCACGGCGGCCGGTCGGAGATGAAGAGAAAAACTCTCCGACTCGATAAGCTTCTGGCGAAGGCCCTCAAGATAGGTCCTCGCCCGCCACAAAGGCGCTTGTTTGCGCGGCCAGCCTCCTCTCAGCCTCGGCAGCCTCCTCTTGGGCGCTCTCCACTTCGGCACGGGCCACTCGCAAGGCCCGATCCTTCTTCTTGAGGGCACTCTCCGCGGCCATCTTTGCCACTTGGCTCCGTCAGCTTTCGCCTTAGCAAGTTCGGCGTCCGCCTGGCAAAGATCTAGCGGATTCACCGCGCCCCTCGATCTGTCCCGGCCGCCTTCCTCTCCATGGCCTCGTATTGCGAGGCACCCTCAACAATAAGCCCGGCCATGCGGTGCATCTCACCTGCCATCGAGGCCGCATCCTGAATATGAAACAATTAGCAACAAGTAACAACAATTTTACAAGGAGAAGGGTAGCGGCGTATACCTTTGGGAAGGATAAGGAAGTCTTTGAAGCGGCACCTCGGATGAGGTCGACCATGGACCTCGATCTCCAACGTCGGGCCCGAGGCGTCGAGGACCGGTCACAGGTCTTCAGGCGTCCCACTACCACAGTCGTTGGGTGGATTCGCCGTCTCGCCTTCTTCCTCGCGGGTTCCCTTCGATCGGAGGAAGCGGGCACGGCGAGATCGGCACATTGACTTCTCCGGTCGGGTCAACCTTCACGCATTCAACATGAGAATTTCATTAGCACAAGAAAATCAAACGAGGGAAATAAAGATAAGAAGGTTGCCTCACCCAAATCGGACCACGACACCGGAGCTCGACCCATAGACACTCAAATGAAAGATCGCTCAAATCATCCTCGGTATAGTTGATCGATGGATCTCACCCATATCGTTCAACGACTTCTATAGGGCCTGGGGATTAATTTTCCGTCCTTATCGACCCGAGGCCCACTCATACCTCGGATACCCTCACCCGCAAAAGAAGTATCTATTTTGCCAAGGGATACCTTCGACGGGAAGCAATTTTAAACTTCAGCGAGGTGACGGTAATATACTCCCTATAGACTTGATGCTAAAAACGCATCAAGACTTGAAAGAGAACCCCGCCTATGCTATAACAGCCAACCCTAGCCCCACCACCGACCTAATAGAATTGGAGGTCGGTTGGCATATAGGATCCGAAAATACTCTGAAGCTAAGGAAAATGGGGCAAAAGGAAATCTAAGCCCACTATTAAGCTATCTACAAAATGGTGATAAATCCTCCGGAGGCCATCGCCCTATCGTTGGGTTTTGGCAAGCACCACCATGCATCCTCTGGGATGTGGTATTTCTCAGCGACCACCAGAAGCTCCTCCATCGTCAAGGTTGATTTCGCCCCACCAATCCTGAGGCCATCCCATACCGAAGACACTGGTGAAACCCTAGAACTAAGTCCTATGGATTTACCTAGGCGGTTATGGCATATATAATCCCTTATATTGGGGTCTTGACGACCAGAACCCGAAGCTGAACCAGAGTTATCAGAGCGAGAAGAGGAGTGAGAAGGTGAAGAATACATACTTACTTTTTCGGAGGCGGGATTTCGATTTCTTCAACAAAGTGTGAAAGAGGAATTGGGGATTTCTAAGGTTGTATTCTCTGGATTCAAACGTCGAAGGAGAAAATGAACAGTTGCCTCTTTTAGACCTATTTATAGGATAAATGGCGCCTAAAAATCTGCCGTTTCGTTTATTACACGTGCCTATTTACGGTTGGATGTGTGAAAGACGCGCGCACGCTTTTCGAAGTGCCCAACTACCGCTGGCGCGCGTATGACGTACCTCCGGAAAAGCAGACCGCGATCGATCACGTGATGATTACTACGATGCGGACATCGGACTACGCCCATGTCCCAATACCGAAGTAGTTCAGTCGGACCTCGACCCTCCTAACGTCGGATCTCGACTTGACTAATGATTTGAGTTCGGGCATCGGCCGCCCCCCCATGTCCACCTCGGATCGCAAAAGTATTCCAGTCGGATATGTCCACCTCGGACGGCGAAATATTTTCGGTGGGACATGTCCACCTCGGATCGGTATATTTCGGTCGGATATGACCACCTCGGACCAATGAAGTGCTTTAGGTCATACGGACGAATGACAAACCTTCAACGAAAACTTGACGAGCAATATTCCGCCTCGGCAAAGCACATTCTCCGCTCACCCTCGGCAAGGCTATTCCTCGACTTTTGAGGCTATGATAGGATATGGCCCAACCTCTCGTGCCCAACCTCTCGGGCCCAACAGAGTGGACCTAACCTCATCGTTGCCCTACTCGGTTCGCGCTAAATGACGATCCTAAACCCCAATTATGGATAACGGTAATGAGGTAACGGCGGTAATCATGGGTAATAATGGTGGAGATCATGGTCGATTATGGGAGAATTATGGCCCGCCAATCAAGGGATTCGTGGGACATGATTTACGTTTGTGTATAAATAGGAGTTAGATTGAAGGTAAAGGGTTGGCAAATTACCAATACTAGAGCCCTTGGAATACTTGTCATGTCGAATTATAGTAAACATCTTGAGGATCATCTCATCCGTGGGCGAGATCTTATTCTTGATCGAACCACGTAAAAGTCTCTTGTGTTCTTTACTGTTTTCATAAATCTCTCATACTAGATTTATCATCCATAGATTTGATATTATTGATCTTCCTTATCATTGAGCACCAAGTCCGCCAATCGCCGTAGCCTCCGTCCACTCCAGACAAGAAATCCGCCAAGAACTTGTGTGTGGTGTCTAAAGAATATTTGAGGGCTATAGGTTAACATAGTATTGTTAATATATACTCATTCCTTTTGCCTCTGAATTTTCTCTCTTAATTTTTTTACTGATAATCTTTGATAAGAGTTTTAATGAAAAATATTGAGTGTATTATGAGTGAGAATCTTTGATAATAGTTTTAATAAAAAATATTGAGTGTATTATTAGTGAAGTAAGATATCTCATATTAGTGTAGTATTAAATAAATGACTGGTGAGTTATAAGTGATAAAATATATAAATAACTGATGTTGTTGAACGTAATAAGTAGGGATAGTGGTGGATCATGAGTTGTCTAAGTCCTAAGGTATAAATAAAGAGTATTGTTTGAGATAACAAATAGAGAGTATTTTGTAGAATAGTTTTCATAAATAAAATAAGAAACGTTTGGGGAGCGTATTAAAAAGGAAAACTGTGAAGAAAAAATGAGGGATGGAGGGAGTATATATATATAGAGAGAAGGGGGGGTTACATAAAAATATTTTTAGTATGAGAATGAAAACCAAATTTTAAATGCATTTGAAAGTTGAATGGAAAGTTATTATCTCCTCATGGGATTCAAACCCAAGCAAAAATTTCTAAGTTTTTTGTGCAGTAACTTTATCAGTGAATGCATTAACTTTCATAACGAATTTATTTAGTTTATAAGGAATTTGTGATTCTCTATTCTCACTTTAAAAATAATTATTATTTGAACTTCATTCATTTATATATATATATATATATAAATAAGTAACTAGTGAAAAAAATAAGACTATGAATAGAATAACCCATAAAGTTATCTTTAAGAGAAAAATAAATTAGTTACTCAAGAATCCAAATTCCTCAACCAAGAAGGAAAATCAGAGAGCCACAAATGCTCTCAATTACAAGTCTTTGCAAAAGAATCTAAATAATGAGCTATACACGGTGTGGAGCGAAATTTTTTATTGGGGCACAATTATTTATAATTTTAAAGGTAACAAAATATAATTTTAAAAACAATTAAATAATAATAATTTATATAATAGCATAATATTATTTGAATAGAGGTAATTTTATATTAAATTTATGTTTCATTATGTTATAATATCTTGTAAAAATAAAATAATAAGATTAACTTATAAATAACTAAACAACCAATTAATAATAGCTACAAAATTTAAATAATAAGAAAATTATAAATATTAATATTGTAAATGGTATTATATTACAAAATCAAATCTTGATTTTCTTGTACCCATTACAACTATACAATGAAATATAGAACTAACTCACATATAAAGCTTATTAAAATAAATTTAAATAAATATTACCTATAACTATTATAATAAATTCATCATAGTATTTTAGAAATTGAATTGATTTTATTAATTTATATATATAATTTTATTATTTGTATATATAATTTATTTTATCAACATAAAACAAATATAGAAAAAGAAAAAGGAAAGAAAGTAAAAAAATGGATAAAAAAAGAAAACAAAGAACACGAGTAGGAAAAAAAAAAAAAAAAGAACACATAGTAGGAAAAAAGAAAAAGGAAAGAAAGTGAACAAAGTGGAGGAAAAAAAAAGAAAACAAAGAACACATAGTAGGAAAAAAACGAGAAAAAAATGAGAAGATAAGCTCTAAGTTGGACTCGAACCCTAGGCAATGGAATGAGAGACAAAAACTTAACCAACTGCACTAATATGCATTGTTTAATAATGTAGGGGTATATACAGGGGCGGATCTAGGATTCGACAATGGGGTGAGCTGAGAAATAAATACTTTAATACATATCAAAATATTTCGATGTTTACATAAGTTGTGCTCTGGGAGACTTTAATACATAAAATTCATCAATAACTGAGTCTATATCTATATCTTTAACAAAATCTCTCTCAATATAAAGCATCAACGAATCTTCAAGTAAATCATCATCCATCTTGTTACAAAGTGTTGTCTTCACATGTTTCATTGCAGAAAATACTCGTTCAGTTGTAGCAGTAGAAACAGGCAGAGTCAAAATCAGATGAATTAGTCTAGTTAACATAACATAAACCTTTGACCTTTTACTCTTAGTAAGTAGTTGACTCAACTCAACAAGTGTAGAAACTTGAAACTTTTGCATTACTATCACATCATACTCATAATGCCTCATCTCATACTCTAATGAAACAATATCTTGATCAGTGAAATCTTCAGGATAAAATTTCCTTGTAAGCTTGCAAATATCATCGCTGTTAAATGATTTGAAAGAATTCTTAGGATCTAAGGCCACACTGAGAGAAAGCAATTCAACAGACACATCATTAAATCTAATATTCAACTCCATCAAGATGTAATCTATTGCTCCATTGAAAACATCAAAATGATAATGATGTTCAATTGTAATTTGCCCATGATGACCAACCTTATATTGAGAATCCAAGTTGGGGACATCAATGTCATTCTTCAAGCAAAACACATTTACTTTATTGAGAAATTCTTCCCAACCACTATCTCTCAATTCTTGGAGAATAGTTTTAGTACTAGAGACAAATGCAATAGCAGTCAAAATATCTTGAACTTTTCTTTGAAGAATCTGACAAAGAGAATCGGTAACTCTCATAATCTTATGCATCAAGTGTAGAGTGGATACAAATTCAAAGCTTGCCATATTCTTGTAAACCTCTGAATCCTTAGATCTTCCATTTTGAGAATGTTTAATGAGACACTCAAACACTCTGCAAGTTGCAGCATACATATCTATCAAACTCCTCACAGAGTTGTAGTGTGAACTCCAACGAGTAGCTTCAGCTCGCTGCAAAATACTAATTTGATTGGCACCACGTCCAGAATCAATCTCCTCTGCAACCAACAAACTCTAAATTTCATGTCTTTGAGCAACATGCAGTTGAGAGACACGTTTCGGTGAAGAAGTTATAATGTTAACAACATTATCCAAATGCGAAATGAACTCCCAAACAACACCAATATCCTTAGTTGCAGAAACTAATGCCAACTGTAGGCGATGCGCAAAGCAATGAATATAATAGGCATATGGACAATCTCTAAGAAATAATGCTTGAAGTCCATTCCATGAACCACGCATATTACTAGCACCATCGT